>CAJNIZ010000447.1:41362-51956 GCA_905231905.1 Symbiodinium pilosum | reverse complement strand
AAGCCAATTCCATGCCGATGCTGATATTACCGTTCACCACAAACCATCGATTTCTTAATTGCAAATATATCCTTAGGCCAGAGGGCTTAGGGCGTAGTGTCTAGGGTTTATGGGTTCCTCTGGGATCCCGCCCCCAAACAATTTTTTTTCCGTACACGATTGGGGGCCCCCCGGTTTATTCAGATCCCGGACTTGTTGGGGGGGGGGTTTATAATCACAACCCCCCATTAGGGCGCTGTAGCCACTGCAAAGGCTGAAGCAAGGTCAATTTTTTGTTATGCGCCTTTGCTAGTTTCAAAGGCCTTATTGAGGACTGGGTTCAGCGCATGTCCATGCAACTTCGTGTGCTGGTTCCTTCGGATGTTGGGCGTGACGCAAGCAAACCGATCTTTTTTACAGGCATGGGTCCGAGGTTCCGAAGCATCAGTGTTTGGGAATTGGAGCCTTGGGGGTTTAATTGTTCACCTTTTGAAACCAGAACATTGTGGCCTCTTGTCTAGTCTCCATGTGCCGGCTCTACATCCATGAACATCCACGCTGTAGCCTCCATGTGCAAGCAATACTTAACAACATACAGATTGTTTGTTGAGACATGCTCTTCTCTCAGATTGGAGTATGACAGACATCCCTGGTATGAAGCACGCCCCGAAAACCCCCCAACACACCCCGCCACCCACTCCCACCCTAAACCCCAACCCTAAACCAATGATGTCTAACCTTGAGGCAGATTAGACTGTCGGCCTTTGCTCAGGATTGCCGCCTTCTCGGCCTACATGTCCGCCTGGCTCATAATTTCCTGCCGGCCATTGAACGTTCCGGGCTCATGGTTCCGAGTTTATGGTTCGCCCTCAGAGCCAGGGTTTAGGTTTTAGAATTTAGGGTTTACGATTTAGGGTATAGGGTTTAAGGTTACGGTCAAAGGTTTAGGGTTTCTGGCCTACTTAGAGTTTTTTCACGCAAGTGTCAACTATTCCTACAAAGGTTCTGGTGGAACTAGGGTGGCGCCAGTACTGAATGCGTTGGGAGTTGCTAAGTGGTTGTAAAGCCCTTTACATTCTTCGACCAGACTTGTATACCGCCCATGGAAGAGAAATAGACCAATCAGGGTACTTAGCTGGGCCCGCCAAGCCCAAAAGAAGGCTTGGTGGGTTTCCCCGATGCACGCCTTACATAGCTGTTATATAGTGCAAGTGTCCCCATATACGGCTTGCATGAGCCCCATTTAAGGGTACCCCACCTGGTAACTACCCACCTGAGAACTTCATTAAACTTCGGTCGACTTTTTTCCCGGCTCAAACGCTGGATTTCGAAACCTTAAAACATAAGCCCCAAACTGGCTCCAACATCTCTCCCCTCACCAACTGAGGGTACTAGCATTGTTTTGGTTCCTAAGTCCTCATATCATCCCCAATTTCCATTTCATATTCCATTTTCTTTTCCATTTGATTCTCCAGAATTCCTGTATGCCCTAAACCCTATATACCCCAGTAACCCCACGCAATGGGACCATAATATTGGTAACTATGTATTTATATATATCCCCAAGCAAGTTGAAAAAATCCTCGAATTTCTGTCCTTGAGAAATTGGAATTGAACCTCCGATGCAGATAAGACAAGCATCACTTGGAGTTCGAAGTGTGACGGTGAACATCTACCCTTGAAGCCCCAAGTGCTCTAGACTCCGTGCAATGCAAATGCCAGGACCCTGCTGCAAAACTGCCTGGGCGTCAGCGACAGCTTAAGCGCAGCGCTGAGTGTGAAGTTTATTGGTGGTTAGCATTCCATCTTTAGCAGGTGTAGCCCATAATCCGTAGGTGTATATGTATACATACATAATCATATAAGCCTGACAAAGCCATGAAAGCTTGTTTGCTAATAGGGCCCCTGAATTTATCCCAGGACTCTTGAAAAGAAGGTGTAAACAGGGACTACTACAGGGTTTGTTTCCTGAACCCCTGCTAACACCAGTCAGTTGAAGAAATTAGGGCTTAGGGCTTTTGGAAGCAAATCCAGCCCTTCATGTTCAGGGATGTTTGCTTTAGTGCTGTTTGCACTTTCAAGGAAGATCTCTGCATCACTTGACCCTGACACTGTGGAAGGTTTCTGGGCTTAGAGAGCGCTGCAGACGTAAGTTGAGGATTTGAGCACTTGATATCTAACAACCCTAACTGAATCCTAAGTCCTACATCCCAAGCCCAATAACCAGGCATGCGCGGTTTAGGATTTAGGGTTTAGGGTTAAACCCTATAAACTCTACACCCTAAACCTTAAACCCTAAACCCCCCTGCATCCGCCTCATGGCTTCAAGAAGCTTCTCCTTCCTTAGTCTCCTTAGGAATTATCTTCAACTTTTATTATAGTACAACCCTGAGTAATTATTAAGAGTAGTATGTTTATCTTAGGTTCAAGGAGACTCCAGCCTTCTGGTCCATGCAGTAGGGGCTTTGCATTTGGCAGACAGTCCGACGAACAAGTAGCAAGCTTGCCAAAATCTACAGTCCCCCTTAAGTAGATAGAATATGGGGTATATGGGGATCTTGTTATAATATACCCAAAGCCATATTCTATCTACCTAAGGGGGACTATAGGTGGATATTCCGCTGGCTGTGTGGGCTGTGAGAATTCTAACAAGCAGCTTCCGAAACCCTGCCCTGTCCAACTTGGATTTCAAGCTACAGAGCCTTCTGTACAAAGTTGCAATTCCCGTCTTTCAAAGTCTGGAAAGAGGACAAGGTGGCAGAAGTTTTCGAGCCTTCTTGGAGTAGTTTTTCTGGATATCGTAGTCACAGAGTAAGTAAGTTAGACTATATCCTATGGTACTATATGAAAGAAAATCCTCTAATCTTGCTAGGTTCACCCACCAACAAAACCCTTCTTATTTGGGATTTGCACTTAAGTTGATTGAGCATTGCAGGCTGTCTGCCGGTCTGTATCCCCGGGATCAACGAAACAACCTCTCAATTACACTGTCTCTGGAGATCTCAGTGTAAAAGTGCCACGCGAACCTGCGTCTTACTTGGCACGTGTTGTTACCCTAAACCCTAAACCCATTGAACAAACAGCTGCTGAATCTTGTAGGAGTGTGGTTGGCACACATCAGCATCCTAATCGATTCAACGAGTGGCTGTAGACACCCTAAACCCTAAACCCTACGACGATCATGCATCAAAGCCTACGGGGTCACATGGGAAATGCATTCCAATTGTGTCACTTGAAGGTTCATGGGATTTAGTAAATACTTTTAAACTGGGCTTATAATCATCACGAGCAGAGGCGGAACTCGACCCGGACCAAAGCCAGTGCATCACGGGGAGAACACCGATGCAGAAGGAGAACTCAACCCGGACCAAGACCAATAGATCACGGGGCGGACAGAGAATGCAGCGCAGGCTCAACCAGGACCAAGTCCAGCAGATCAACTGGGAGCACACGAACAGATAGGAGAAAGGCGGAGTGAAAATGGAACCTGACCCCTAAACCCTTAACCCCAACCCCTGAACCCTAAACCCTGAACCCTGAACCTGAATCCTAAAGCCTAAACCCTGAGCTGGAAGGTCTGGAAATGGACGAGGATGGCCGGCCCGCCTGGGATCCTACCAGCAATAGATGTTTTCAGGATTTTGAGCTGTGGGTTCAGGGCTTTGAGTAGGGGTTTAGTTTTTTTCTACCTGGGTTTTTAGGGTTTCGAGTTGGGGGTTTAGGGCTTTTGACTAGGGGATTAGGGTTTCGGCCTCTATAGGAGCTCAAGTACTTACCATCATTACAAGGGAACGACAAGTGGAAAATGACATGGAGGCTAGGTTTAGCAGGGTTTGTCGGCCTAGTTTACCCCCATTATGGTTCTTGTACAACAATGGTATAGGCGACGTCAGAAAGAACCCAAAAGGACGTTGGACTTTAGTTTAGGATTTAGCGTAAAGGGTTTCCTGTCTTTTTTGAGCTTATACATGATTTTTGACGGTTTTCAGCAAGCTCCATACAGCCTCAAGCCCTACACTGCCGTGACATCCCCAGAAGTAGAAAAGGGAGGCCAAGTTGCGGTGGGAGTTTCCCAAAAAAGGTGTATTTATGTTTTTTTGGGGGGTGGTGGTCTATATCATTCGGACTACAGTATTTTGAGGTCTTCCCCTATGTATGGAAGCTGCCAGGTATCAAGCCTCCTATTTGGACCATTGTCAGACAAACAGACTGAGGCTTCAGCAGTCGAAGATTCTGTGATGTATAGTAGTAATGGAGAGTGAACTGGAAAAGAAGTTGCAGAATTGAGTGGACACGGGGTTTCTATAGAGTTTTATAGGGATAGTTACTGGTACTATGCTCCCGGATTGTTTGTGGAGTCGTAGTTTTAAAGTCTGGTCGTTGGGTTCAAGGGGGCTTCTGGTACGGGCGAGCCCTTGCATGAAGGCCACAGCACTCTCAACAGCACACATTCATAGAGATCTCGTTACATAGCCTTTCCGAAGCCCTCACCCAAAATAGAAGTACCCTGGTACGTGCTGGAAGAAGCAGAGATCTTCTCCTAGGCCGCCGCTACCGGCTGGGGAGCCACCTACAAGGCACTTCTGCTTTCAGGGATTTAGAATCCATGGCAGTGGGCCTTCCCTAACCCTACACCCTAGACTCCCTTTTGCGGGTGCAGTGCGTCAGTGATGCTGTCACGCTGGCATCCATTGCTAAGGCGTGTTTGTCTGTGCCATTTTACGCCTGAGTTGAGTGTAGCTGCCATGATCTGCGTGCCCTGCTCAACAAGTCCAATCTTAATAATTTCCAAAAATGCAACAGTGCGCTCTTCTTGCGTTCTCTGGGGGTTTCCCTGGCATTGTAGCTTCGCAGCATCTACAGTACTCTGGGTCAAGTTAGAGAATCGCAGATTGCTGCATAGTTCACGTATGTCATCACATGGTTTTAAACAACGGCTCAGAACGATGTAGCCGATGTAGGTGCCGTGTCCAGCTAAGCATTCCCTGAAACTCCCTTCTTGAAGGGTCTGGTTAGAAGGTTTCATGTCCTCAAGCTGGGATCTGAGTGCTCCGTGGTCCTTGTGCTATGCGACCCTCATCCCAGATCAACCCATTGCATGGAAACTTGTCAAGATGCTGTGAAACAAAGGACTTACTGGCAAATTCCCCGATCGCAGTTATTCATTGGCTCAACGTTGACAAGCTGTGTTAGGTAAAGTTTACTGGTGGCGCAGCACAATGGACAGCCCCTTTCTCCAGCGCGAGGAGAGTCAAATTGCCCAGGCACCTTTGGACGCAAAGCCTATCTTCTGTTGCTTCAGCTCGGTCAGTGGGCTTTGCAAGGGTCTTGCGGCGATCCTTCTGGCAGTTGGCCTGGCTACAGCGATTGGGTTCCAAGCCTCTACTGGGCCCATGGAGCTTCAATCCTTCAGTTCCGTTTGGTACCTAGGCAGGCCAGTGGTGCCCCTTTACCTTTTTGTGGGTTCTAGGTTCTTTTTAATTAAGAAGCAGAAGGTTCCCGTATTTTCGTATGGCTGCTGGACTACCAAGGTATCTTTCCAAGCTGCCGCAAGATGCTCCGAGCTGGTACTCCTGGCACAGCGAGGATATCACGCTGCCCCAAACGTCTCCGAAAGTTGTTCCAAAGGAAAGTTCTTGGGATACCATGCAGGGGTTCGAGTCCACAGGGACTGGACCATTTGGGTTTGCTTTGCAAGGGCCAACTGGCCAATGTTCGGTCAACATGAGTGTGACATGGTATGCCATGGGACACTATGAAGGGAAAGGGAACTACATCAACGATGCAGCCATGAAAGTCGAATCGACATCCATCGCTCGTTTGTCCTCCCTCTCTCTCACGGCACATTTTGGGAGTGGCTACACAGAAAAGGCAGATCATGGACCTGTGGCTGTGCTTCCATTTCAGGTTTATGCAAAGTGTCAAGGCTTATGGCAGACTCAGCGCATCTTCCTCCGTGGAGCATTGTTTGGTAACTGGGTTGCTGTTAAGAAACTTAAATTAAGTTACCATAATGGGTATATATAGTAAGAAATCGGGTTTCCCCAATATAGTAACTTAATTCAAGTTCCTTAATCCCTATATTCCCCAAGTTTCCATTTCATTTTCCATTTTCTTTTCCATTTGATTCTCCATTATAGGGGGATAATCCCTTAATCTAAGTTCCTTAACAGCAACCCAGTTGTTTGGTAATGGCACTGCCAACCTTAAGGGCGATGGAGATGCTCAGCGAAGGCATGCCGTAGTGGACCGATTTGCCCGGTTCTTAATGGCTCCCGTGGATATCCGTCCACCGTTTCCGGGGAGCTTGCAAGATCCAACCGTGGAGGACTTGGAGAAACTGCTGGCCACACCAGCAGAGAAAGTGACGACGCTGGTGGCATCTTCAAGTTCTCGGCAGCCGGTAGAATCGAAGAAGGGGCAGACACGCCGGCTTTCAGTGATGGGCATTGACCTGTCGGAATTTGACACGATCATCAACGTAGGAAAGTCAGTGTGGGACGCGTTCAGGACACAGTATGACATGCGAGGAGCAACCAATTTTGCCACAGGTCTTCCCCGTAGAGTGCAGGCCCGCCGAGACTGGGAACAGCTGGAAGGTTGGCGGGATTTTTCGACGACATGGGACTCTGACTCGCACAGGAATGGAGAGAGGCTTCTGCATTCCGAGACTCACATCAGTTTGAACTGCAAAGCCACGTACCATGTCCGCGGAGCATATATTGACAACCTTCAGGTGAGGCTTTCGAACTCCAAAGCTGGTCACTACGGGAAGGTAAGTGGCCATGTGCTAATTGGAGATCCCGTCAATTCTGGCAGCTTACAGCATCCGGTGGCCAAATTGCCAGTCACAGTACATGTCCATGCATCGGGGTCTTGGTTCTATGATGATCTCGACGATGAACCTCAATTTTATGTCTTGGGCACATGCCTCACGAAAGTCGTGCTTGGTCTTGCCAAGCTGAGGTCAATTCTCAAAGGACAAGGTGCATCAACCACGACCTGTGACCAAACCATGCCTAAGATCGTAGAGCTCTTGCCGCACCGTGGACTTAGATCCACCCTTTTCCCTGGGCAAGCTTCAAACAGAATTCAATTTGGATACGCTGTATAGGTTTGCTTTCCGTCCGCAAGCACTCGGAGAAACAAGGTGGCAAGCACAGAGCCAAGGAAAGACAGAGCGTGCACCATGGATCTGTCCTCCCCCCAAATGTACAAGCAATTTGATGCAGGGTCGCACCATTGGAGAGCACATCGGACTTGATCGTGAGCATTCTTCGAGTATTTCTGGAATTCGCAACTGCTGCGTTTGGATAAGTCATCTTTCCCAAAGGGTCTATGTAGGTATATGGTATATACATAGGGCGCAAAGGGGTTCGCATATACCCACTTTAGAGCCCAAGTATATACCATATAGCCACATGGAGCCCTGGGGTTTCTGCCTTGAAAGAAGCGGCCATTCCGTCAAGAGCCTTCAGATCAGCCTTTCGTAAGTGAGGCCTCTTTTTACGAATCCATCTGTAGCGCGCCGCCCACGCGGCATGCCGGGCATACCCGTGAGTCTCATGATGCAGTTTTGGTTTAGCCTTGAGGGTCTACAGTTTACGGGTTGAAGGGTTTCGGGAAGCAGCATACTATAGCAATCCCTCTTATAACTGCAAATGAGGCCACATTGGTACACAAACTTTGGCACGACAGAAGTTGGCACGATTTCCTGGTGCTCACATGAACCGAGCTCCTGAGTCAACAAGCCCTAACAAGCCTGGATACATATGAGTTCAACGACTTTGTTGACTACGGATCTATGTAGCCCCTTCTTTTGCTCTGACAATGTTCTCTTGAAGCTTTTAGCACAATGGCTGTTCTTGGTTGTCCTCTGGTACATGCTGCCTAGAGCTCTCCCAGGCTGAGTCGATACTGGTCCTACATTTCCAACGGCCAGAACGTGAAGCAAACATAGGGTAACTCCGTGCTGAGACCTCCTGATCCTCAACCAGGCCCCCAACACCCCTGAGTTGTAAGCGCAGGTCAACGTTCCCAAGGAGCATATGGAGGTTGGGACCATGAGCACCGTTGGAGTTGCACAATTCATTGACGGGGGGTCAGGGGCAGTGTACCAGGAAAAGGTTTTCTTGGGTCAAGCAAGACGGTGGAAACGCAGAGCATAGAGAGTGACAAATTCCGGCACGGGGTTCCGGAATCATCGCTGTTTTGCGAGGAAAGGTTTTGGGAAATTGTTCCGCAAGGCAGGGGTACATCTGAGGGTGTGCATTTAGGGATGGGAGGGGTGTTTAGCTGGGAGGAGTTGAGCTCCTTCAGCCCAATCTCTGGAAGAAGTCTGAGCCAAGCCCATACCCATAGCATGTCCCCAGCCCTACAAGTAGACCCACAAGCACAAAGTCTAGACCCTAAACCCTAAACAGCACTGTAGTTTCCATCTTGTTTTCCTTCGTTACTATATACTCGCTCTAGATCATATCCAAGGCCCAGCCCCAGCGGCTTGGACCGGCAAAGCAACCATGCCAAACTAGCCTCGTTCCAGGCTCTTTTCCAGCATCTCAACGGCCTCTATGTGGCCATGACGGACGCTGATGTTGAAGGCAGAAGTGCATGAGGGGCTTTTCTATTTTTTGGGGAGTTCCCATAGTAAAGAAAATAGGGCATTGGAGTCTGTAGTCCATATTGGGGTGCGGGGCAATGGGGGTCGGGGTGGGACGGGCTGAAAGATGAAGTTTCAGGATCAGGTTTGTTTACAGAATCCTTCAGGGCGCCATAGACTGGACTCACAACCAAGGATTCTCCAAGTTTCCCATAGGCCTTTCCTACGAGCTCCCTGAAAGTCTCCCAATGTGGGGGCCCCTGTATGGATGCCTAAGCCCTATCCTCAATTAAACTTGAAACCGTAAACCCTTAACCGCAAACCTTAAACGTTAAACCTTAAACGCTAGACCCTGAATCCTATAGGCTGAAGTGGTGTGTTCGCACCTTACCGGGGGGCGCTTGGAGACGGTAGAAACTTCTGGCACGCATCAGCCTTCTGCTGCTGCTTAAGGGAGAGTGGGGGAATCAATATAGGGACTGTTATACGTGTTATGTAAGGGGATTATATGGGTGGTTGTCAAAATTATGGTCCCTTTTTGGGTACCCGAAATATTAGGGGCCCGTATTATAATAGGGACCCAAAAAGGGACCATCATTTTGACAACCACCCATATAGAGATTATGTTCCGAGGATCCATGCACTCACTCCCCCTTGAGCACCAGTAAGATCAGGGACAGTTGAGGACATCTGGGGCGTGGTTCAACCCAGCGTTTCAGTCCTGTGAATGAATCCCCTCCCCCTATGAAACTCCCCCCCTAATATCAACATCAAGTACTCCCTATATACTATATTCAATATACCACATTATGGGAGTATCTAACATTTGGGGTGGGTGGGGGGTTAAGATTGGGGGGAGGGGATTACTTGCAGCTCTCTTCTCAAACCCTTTTGCATAAACCCTGAAATTGCCTTTGCAGCTTCCGATTTGTTTCTTAGATCAAGGGCTTGGGTGGCTTGTTTAGGGTTCAGGGGTTAAGGGTTCGAGATAGGTTTTGGGATGTGTATGAATGCCAGGATGCACTCTCCTTAGGCAAAGCTTGAAGCAGTCGAACGTTTTGCCGGAGTTCACGTCGTTCAGGGTGGTGTTCAGGGAAAGGGACGGATAGTCAAAACCTTGAAGCATCACTTTTCCCAAGCCCTGGACCCTAACTCGTTGGTTTCAAAGGGCTTGGGGTTCAGGGTTCACATCACCTGTAAGTTTGAAACCTCGATGCTCAATAAGTGTCCCAGTTTGGACTTGGATCACGTTCTCCCCAGGACAGAGACGTATTCGTTTAAGTTGATCTTGCTAAACCTTCTGCTGCGGTAGCTTTGCAAAATCCAGTCGGCTCCAGAAGATATGTGGAAGCCAACCAACAAATTCTTGGGTGGCGGTTAAGGAATTTGAAAAGCGACCATCGCACTTACAAAGAAAGCATATTATCTACTTGATATCCAGAAGATTCAAATGGTCACTCAATTTAGGTTCCCTAACAGTAACCCAGATAGCCCTAAGCTCAAACCCTAAACCCTATACCCTCTTTGGCAGGTATTCCCTTCGACGCAGAAGGCATCCGGATGGTACCGGCAAAGGGCTTTGCCCTCAGGAATGCCTCCGCTTCCGGTCTGAAGCACGACCCTCGCTCCCATAACTTAGGTTCCCCATTTGTTTGCTGGGATTTCCTTTGCAAGGAAGTCGTATCCCCAATGGTCCCTCCTGTAAGAGGACTAAGACCCTAAACCCTAAACCGACAAGGACCCTTAGAACAACCCCCTTCGCACTGGAGGCAGGCTTGTCTGGTTCAGTGTTTAGAGTTTTGGGTTGACGGGCTGTCAGAGCATTGTACATTCAAAATCTCGCTTAAGAGGACAGAACATAGGGTACAGGGGGATATAACAATAATGTTGGACCCTGTTTATTGTTGAGGTCCCCTATAATGTGTTTTCGTGGCCGGGTTATTCAGGACCTGGGCAATGATTTGAGTCCCCCTATAATGTGTTTTGATTTTGGGGCCCTCAAAATCTAGGAAGGAT
>CAJNIZ010000447.1:27828-41262 GCA_905231905.1 Symbiodinium pilosum | reverse complement strand
AGCTCAGCCGCGACAGAGATCCAGAGAGCCCTCAGAATTCCTTTCTAATTTACTCACCAGACCCTTAGTCATCCTCACTTCCACAATCACCAGAGCCATCAGAATCCCTTTATAACTTAATCACCCAAACCTTACTACCTTGAGATAGGATTTTGGGGTCCTTATTGAGGGCCCTCTAATTTCTATTTTTCGGAGGGCCCTAATGTTAGGGGGGCGGGGGGGGGGGCCCTACTTATTAAAGAGGGTCCAACATTACACCCAAAGCCATATTCTATCAACTTAAGGGGGACTATAACCCGAGGCCGGACTCTCAGCTTAATTCGTATTTCCAGCACTGGTGAACAAGGAGGGCAACTTCTCAGCACATCCCAACTCAACACACCGAATCTCAAACCCCAGCACGTCCCTGCCCCAGAACCCTAAAATGCCTACAGGCATGAATGTGCCCCTCCCTCTCCAAATGAGTTTTGAGGATAGCCCCTGTAGACTCCCTAATATCGACCCCAGCATCCCCGCATGATCCCCACATTTCCCTAGTTAATAGGTCTGTACTGTAAGGGGCACCTATTTAAGAGAAACCTACAACACTGAGGGCCTGCCAATTAAGAGAAACCTATACCCCTAACCAATTGCGAGAAAACTTGTTTTTCGGACACTGAAGGCGACATCCGCCCTGCTCCTTCCCAGGGCACTCTCACCTCCGTGCCTGGCTTGGGATTTAGAATTTGGGGGTTCAAAGTTGTTTGAGGGTTACGATTGCTGGAGCAGCGTGTCCCAAGCAAAAACGCACATTCCCAACATGTTAGTATATATGATACGGGGAATGTCAATAACAGAGGAGTTGGGCTTGAGTATGGGCTGGGGAGGGAAGGTTCGCTCTGTGACCGTACCTCAGGCATGAGATTTGGATCGTTCAGGAGCGTCTAAGGTCAGTAGGGGTCATATGGGGTTTCCTAGAATTAGGGGTACCATATTGGGGGTCCCCATAATAAGGATTATAGTGTATTGGGACTATATAGGGGTCCCCTTATTTAGGGAAACTACCATATGGACTTCACACCAGGATTGTAGCGAGTCTATGTGAGAGAGCAGAACTCTTTTCTGGTTTCAGCAGAAGTCGTTTGTTCGGGCTGGTGAGGATATCGAGGGGAATTTCCCATGTCCTAGGAGTCTGGTATTCCCAAACTCGGATTGCAGGTCATTAGGTTTTTGCCGGGCGCATATTGAGCTGTTCACAACAGCACAGACCCAGCTTTGTTTGCTTTCAGGCTTGAGATCGAATCCTGGTTACCTGGACCCCAAAAGTATGTAAAATGATGGCCTTTATGGCCATTATTGGGGGTTTAGGGCCATTGTTTTACATACTTTTGGGGTTTAGGTAGTCTAGTAGAACCACGAAAAACGAGTATGGGTCCCAATGCCGGTCCACGGAACTTTGCGCAAGCCAATACCTCCAAATTATTTACAAAATGCTGAATCATTTCGGATATACTCATTCAGAACCCCCACACGAACCGCGATTCATAGCCGCATTCCACGAAACGACAAGTTTCTTTTTAAACAACGTATGCCCTTTAACATGTCGGATCCTCGCTAACAGCAGCCGGGAAATGGACGTCTACCAATTTTGGGACACCGCTACGGTGTTCTTGGTTGTACCGGCCGTGTAATGAGCCGCCAATAAAAACGCCAATCATCGCGGCCCTTTACTGTTGAGTACGCAGGGCGATGCCAACACGAAAGCCAAAAAGGTGCATGATGCACGTGCAGGCGGAAGAGAGAAGTTGCCAACCGCAACTTAATGCGTCAGCACCCATGAGGGGCTCTACACAGACGTTGTGTTGTAAAAGGCGGGGCTATGCGGGGTTCCATGTAGGGGGGGGCAACAACCTGAAATCCGAAACCCAAAAGCTCTAAACCCTAAATGAACCCTAAACCCAAAACTCAAAGCCCCAAACGCTAAACCCTGAACCCAAAGCGCTAAGTCGCTAAACCCTTAGCACGAAGCCCTTAACCCTCAGCCCTAAACCTTTGCTCAGTTGCGGCACCTCGTGATGCAAAGCATGCAGCTCCCAGGACTTGATCCTGAGGCTTCGGGTGTCCGCGTTTTGGGGGTCTTAGAATTCAAGGGTTGAGGGCTTGGGTTCTTGAGGGCTAAACAACCCTAAGCCCTCAACCGGGTTGGATTCTTTTGAATTCTTTAGGCTATGTTTTTTGCGGGGTTCTCGGTCTTGCAGGCTCAGTGTTGAGGATTTGGATGCCAGGGTCAGGGAAACTCAGCCGTCGGGATTTAGAGCTTATTGTTTAGCGTTTATATAGGGTTTAGGGTTTAGGGTGGGAGTTGTGGCAAAGAGCCCTAGAACTGGAGAATTTGAGCAAGAGAGCGGAGGGGAAACCCTAAGCCCTTTAACCCTAAACCTCTAGATCCTAAGCCCTAAGCTGCAACTCCCCCAAGCTCTATCCCTGAACCCTTCATGCCCTAACTGCTTGCTTCCCCATATCCCTGCGCCCCTGGGTTTAGTGGTTTCAGGGTTTAAGGTTTAGGTTTTTCAGGGTTTCGGCCTAAACGCTGCCTTCTGAGACCCTGCTTACGGAGCAGATGGGGGAAGGCAAGCACCGTCTTTTATACGTTGAGTAACAGAAATTACAGTATTGCAGGGGTCCTGGGTGCTTCACGTTTTTCAATTTTGTGATGTACACGGGGACGTGAATCTGTACAGATTCACATATGTATTTTTACGTCTACATGTACAGACAGGGACTACAAGGAAACATAGGGTGCAAGGTTCAGGGTTTAGGGCTTGGCTTCAAGACTAACAGTCCCTTTGTGGGGGTCATTATAATATCTGAACTTTTTCAACTCCCTTAATTCTTGAGGAAGTGTACTGGTCTGGAGATCCTAGTCCCTAAACCTAAACCCTAAACCCTAAGTTTAATCCACCAAAAGTGTAGCTAAGGGCAAAGTGAGGGAGGGCCCAGGGTTCATCATTTAAAAGCCCTGAGGAAACTTCCCTAGTGAATGTCCATGTACTGCATTACGCCCTAAACCCTAAACTCTATGGTTAGACTGCAGCTTTGCATTTGAATGACGCTTGCCAAGACTCTCAAAATGCAGCTTCACAGATCCCAGCTCAGCCCTACAAGCCAGTACCGGCTTGCTGTTAAGGATTTTGTTATCCTAGGTGATCAAATTCTAGGGAAACCTATTACTTGCTACATTTCCATCGCTTGGTACCTTGATTTAGTTCAAGTTCCTGAACAGCAGCCCATGGTAGCAGGCAGCAGGGCACATGGAGGTCACAAAGAGCGATCTCCTCCTCTATGCGGCGCCGCAATGCAATCATTGTCCAGGGTTTAAAATGATTGGATGTAGGGGGCCTTTCCTAAACCCTAAACCCCCCGAACCCTAAACGCCTCAAACCCTAAACTTCCTAATCCCTGAACCCCAAACCAAGAGTCAGGGTGGAGGATTTGGCTTGGGGTTGAGGGTCGAGGGTTCACTGGTGTTGAAAGCTTGCCTGGATGCCAACCTGAACAACTGCAACTCCCAAAGCCTAAAATCCCAATCTCCAGGCCACCCAACCAACACCAAGTCCCAAAATCCTCACACCCCCTTTCAACCCCCCTGTAATTACTTTCAACCCTGTTTCAACACCGCAGATTTCAGGAGAGCTCAACCCCTAAAACCTTAAACCCTTGAACCCCCTGCCTGAGATCGCAAGCCCCACAGCTTGAGTCCCGATTAGCCAACAGGACTGCTTTAGGGTGTATGGTGAGGTAAAGAAGGAAAGTACCACAAGCGAGCTTATCACGAATTTTCGTTGGGACTACCATGGCCTCGACCGTGTGTACCGGATGATTTGCTCAACGTCGCAGATGCGGATGGAGCTACTAGAAGGATCCATTTCTGTACTCCCTACTAGCTGCCAGAAAGCTGGTGTCGATGCTTGTTGTTGTGTTGACTTGGTCGCATACAGTGTGAAACCAATAGCCAGTTTCACTGCAAGGAGTATTATTTGCACTGCTTTTATTCCGAGGCGTTTGATCTCTGCTTCTAGTCTTTCCTGTCCATGTCCTTGCTCCCTTCCTACTCCTCAACATCCTCAATTCAGAGCCCTCAAGCTACAGTCCCCCTTAAGTAGATAGAATATGGGGTATATGCAGATCTTTGTATAATTTACCCAAAGCCATATTCTATCTACTTAAGGGGGACTATACTGAGCCGCGAGCCCGATGCCGCACATCCGAAGCTCGCCTAAGCTCAAAACGCCTGCAAACATCTTCACTCGCAACTGCTTAGCCCGGAACTCTAAGCCCTGAACTCTAAACACTAAACCCTAAACCCTAAGCCCTGAACTCTAAACCCTAAACCCTGAGCTCTAAGCCCTGAACTGGAAAACCCTAGCCCCAAAAGCTTTGAGCCCTGGACCCAAAAACCTAACACGTCCATGCCCTAAACACCATAAAAACACCATAAGGCCAAAACCCTAGAAACCCTCATCCATGGAAACACCCAAAGCCGCGGACCTTCAACTAGGTAGGCTTCTGGGACATTTCATTCTTTCCCTGAAAGTGTTAACTTTATACAAATATGGTAATTTCCCAAAATAATGGGTACCCCAAAATAGACCCAAATATATTATAGTCCTTATTATAGGGACCCCCAAAAGGGTACCCCTAATTTTGGGAAACGCCCATACTTGTCAAAGGGTTTTAGGGCCAACCTGATCAAGGTGCTGGCTACTCGCCAAGTGGCAGAGTGTGAGCTCGAGGCGTCCCGCATCCGTGGCACACGGTTTAGGGTTTAGGGTTTAGGTTTTAGGGTTTAGGTTTTAGGGTTTAGGGTTTAGGTTTTAGGGTTTAGGTTTTAGGTTTTAGGGTTTAGGTGTTAGGGTTTAGGGTTTAGGCACAGAACCCAAATAGCTTCATACACAGAAGCCCTTGAGTTCCAACGCAAGACAAGAAGCCTCCGCAGCGTGCCCGAAGGGGCTGAAAGGGTAGACACTGAAAATTCTGAAGCCCCAGACTTTGAAAACCTTCTCAAACTCTGGTTACCTACTCCTGAAGCATGTGCCTAGGCCTCTAAACGTAGTTCTGTTTGTGGGTACCTAACTATCTGGTTAATCAGGAAGCTGTGTACCTAACGGGGGAAACTACGTTGTGAGTTTTTTTGAGTCCTGCGCAGTGTAGAAGCCTGAACAGTTGCCAACATCATGCCTTTGTGGCCGTCATATAGCTACGTATAGTAGAAGCTATCGCCAGCTTCGAAAGAAACATTCCAATGCAACAGGCTCCTATGTACTATCCCTGAACTTGCATCACCTAAACCCTAAACCCTAAACCCTTAACCCTTCCTCCAATTCATAAAGCCCCCTAAGCCCAAATTTTAGCACCTACAAGGCCTAAAGTAAGGGGCCCAAACCCTAGACCCTGCACCCTAGGGGTACCCTAAAACCTAAACCTTAAATCCTAAGCCCTAAACCCTGTATCCTAAACCCTAAGCCCCCGACCCCACACCCTAAACCCTATGGCTTGATGTTTAGAATCCGGCTGCGGCTGAACAGGAGATCATGGCCGGGCCCATGGCAACCTTGGTGCTGACGCAGTTAGAGAAGGCACTTATCCCCATTTAATAGCCCGCATAATGTAGGGTTTAGGGTTTAGGGTCTAAACTCTTAGTATCCCTGTTACTAACCCCATCACATAGGGTTTAGGGTCCAAACTCCTAGTATACACCTAGTATCTCCGTTAAAACCACCCCCTATAATACTCCCCTATATAATCTTCTAGTAACTCTCCTCAAGGAGTTTAGACCACAGCTCACATGGTAGTTGGTCAAAATTGCTGTTCCCAAATGTCCAATATCAACAACGATTTTCCTTTCAGCTTTTACTTGTAGACCTAGAGGATACCTAAATGATTTCCCGATGGGGACCTTAAGAGCAACCCCATATCAGATGGATATGTGTCAAAACAAATGCTGGGATTTGTTTTTGGTATCAGATACGCCAGTTCGAAGAACAAAGTCTCATTTCGGAGAGCCTTGGGGTATGGTTCCTTTGACATGCAGATTTGAAATCGTCTCATTCGTTCGGGCTCCGGTTGGGCGGATGTAGTGGTTCGCGAGCGCAAGGATGAATCTTGCATGGTAAAGGGGCCAATCATGATCAACTCACCCTCTGGTTGTTCTTAAGATGGTGGGCGCTTTTGGTTATAGATTAGATATGGGACCCTACTTTTGTGAACTAACCATAGAGAAGTTTGTTGAACATGGCCTCATCAGGCAGAGGAAACTTCCAAAGTGGAGTAGAGGTCTTTGACATGCTCCAGTAAAAATCCACCAAAATCCCCACATAACTGTAACGCAACATACCCAAAACCGCCGTGTTTCATTGCGGAATCTAAAGACTGGGTTGCTGTTGAGGAACTTAAGATAAGTTACCATAATGGCTGTATATAGTAATTAATATCTCAGTAGCTGGGCAGGTACGCTTTAATCTTTTGGGGTTCTTGTATTCCATTAGAATAAAAAGTGTACACTTTTTAGGGGCCAGGGACCTCAGCAACTAGTAACTTGAAATAAGCTCATTATCAGCAACCCAGCAGAGTGAGCGACCTGGGTCATGTTTAGCTTTAAAGAACGAAGTGCTTGCTTAGTCCAGGAGCCAATGCCTTATCATCCGTAATAGTTTAGGGGTCTGTATTTTTCTTATGGTTAGCAAGGAATGAAGGGATGGGTCCTTGTGGTGGTCCCTGTATAGTCACCGACAATATAGTGTCCGTTTTCTTTTCCATGCTTTCATTCCCTGCAAACTATGATACTTCATGCAGCTATATTGCTTCCACTATGTACACTAAACCCCTAAACCCTAAACCTTAAACTGTAAGGCGCGGCTACCCCAAGTACACAGCCCGTACGCGGGCTAAAGCGACCTCTCATTCAAACCACCAAGCCTAAACCCTAAACCCCAAGACCCAAACTCAAAGACGTAGATCCTAAACCCCAAGCCCCGGAACCTGCCCCAAACCCCTAAACCCTAAATCCCATAAACCCTTAAACACCCTCACCCCAAAGCTCTCAATCCGAAGCCATGCATTGAAGCTATCTGAGCTATAGTCTAAACTCCTAGTACCCCCCCTTAATCACCGCTATGGTACTCCCCTATATGATCCCCTAAGGAGTTCAGACCCTAAACCCTAAATAATCCCCTATATCATCCTCTACATTTCCCCCCCTAAGGAGTTTAGCTTATAGCTCATCTTGACACCTGTGGATGAAGGCGCGCCCGAAACCTCTGAAGGAGGCGAAGGGATTCTCTTTGAGGGTTTGAGGCTTAGGGTTAAGGGTGGACGGTTTAGGGTTTAAGGTTTGAATTGTGAAGAGCTGAAACGAGGTCACCCTTACTTGTAACTGTTATTGGGGTAGAATCAAGAATGGCCGTACCTCTGCAGTTGATAACATGTTGTCAGGTTCTGGAGAGCCCCGCAGCCTTTAGTAAAGGAATGTAGCCTACATGATATATGAGGATCCCTAGTATGACCTGAGGTATATTTCCCAAAAAATGCATATTGGGCTCGAGAGCTGACCGGAAGTTAGGGTTTTAGCGGGAATTACAGTTTAGTCTCGTGGTCTAGGGCCTAGGGTATAGGGGTTTGTGTAAGAAGCCCTTGCAGAACTTTCGAATTTGCATATGTGTGCGCATGTTAAGGAGCCTCGCATCAACCATACAGATGATGATGCGGTTGAAGTTTAGGGTTTAGGGTTTAGGGTTAGGGTTTAGGGTTAGTGTCTGTGATTTTTTGCAGCCATGGACTCAGAACAGAAGCTTCCTGCCTTTTGAGTTGCCGTCATGCCCAACCCAACTCCAGAAATCTAGCACATCACCTGGCACATCACTTAGGAATGGCCTTGATTGGCCGACAGCCCTGTGAAAATATAAGGGCAAACCTACCAAAACTCATCTCAGAGCTTTCTGGGCTGTCACTGCGCAGAGGGCGATCTAACACATTGCGATAGAGCTCCAATCCCAGGATGTAGGGCTTCCTTCTCGGGGGCCTCCGTCGTATTGGGTTTAGGTGCACCCTTCTGTTGGGTTCAAGGTTTTTGGGCGCGTGTATGAAGCCCTAGGAATTTTGACGGGTCGTGTGGGCTTAGGCAAGTGGCTTGAGAACCAAGGGCCATGCAGGCCTTTCCAACGCTAATTAGGAGTATAGCATAAACCCTAAACCCTATCACATATATATATATATGTATTATATTACATATATATATATACATACACACATAGAGTATGTAAGGAGCTGACGAGGAGCTTGGCTTCGTTGAGACAGGGCTTGTTTCTCTTCACGAAACCATATCGACCCCTGATGCATAGACCCCCTCTCCTCAATAGGGGCTTAATAGGGATGCCGATATGAATGCCCTTAAAGGGAGGGGTGTATTAATCATGGGTCTACATTAGCTGCATGCCCGCCCTCACTCCCCTCAAGCGCAAGTAAGTTGGCCACGGTCGTGTTGAGCGTGCAGTGACTGACGTGGCTAGTCATATATGTACATATATATGGAAAAGAAACTGGAAACTATTATTTAGGGTTTAGAGTTAACCGAGCTAATCCATTCCGGTCCATTCCCACAATCTGAAACACCGCCTAACCCCGTCATATCAAACGTTCTTGCCACGCAGAAACAAGACTCTGTTCGGATGAGAGCCTTTCCTATATACCTGAAAGCTAAACCCGAAACTCTAAAGCCCTAAACCCTAAGCCTTAAACTCTAAACCCCCAAACACTAAACCCCAACCCCTAAATCGGTTGCCGGAACAAAACCTTTGGCTCAAAGGCGCTTTCAAAGGCGGGCGCACGTGGCGGGCAACTTCAAGAGCAGTCCGCAGTCAAACTGTAATGGCAGCTACCAAGGAGTGCAAGAATGGAACAGAATATGGGAAAAGGGTTGACGGTTTAGAGGTTAGGGCTTATAGGGGCTAGGGTTTACGGCTTATGGTAGAATGGAACAGAATATGGCAACTACTGCTTGTGGTCGGTGTTTTTGCATGATAAGGGGTATATCTTTAGTCCTCCGTTCCCTAAGAACCCAGTAAGTCACAATAGCACCGGAAAGCCTTCGCCCTTCGCCCTGACTGTACAGCTCTAGAAGGACTTCGTTTTTGAGCCTGAGCTTTTTTGGGTTTTGATGCCAAAGACCAGTTTAAAACCAATAATGCCCTGATACCACAAACCCTCAGACCCAAACCCTTAAGCTGTATTCCTTTTGTCACAACTGTCGTGGTAAGCACCCTGAACAACCTTCCGTGACGCCATGACTGACTGTTTGCAGGCAACCGGGCTTGGGAGGATCTACTGCTTACCTCCGATTGGTAGGGAATGTAGGAACTGAAAAGAATTGGAAAGTACAACATTATTGGGACACATAGACATAGAGATTGTTATAAGCATCAACTCGCTCATTCCTTGCTAACTTAAAGGTTCAGGGCTTTACGGCTTTTGTTGAGGCTAGCGAGTTTTGTGGTTAGCGCGATGAAGCTTGGCTTTGGAGGCTTGTGATCATTTGCAGGGTTCGGGGGCGTTAAGTTTTAAGGTTTAGCGTTTTGGGTGCTTCCAAGAACAGGAGGCTCTCTTCTCTATACCCCCCCCCCCCGACTACTGTAGTCCTGGAGTCTGTTGACACGCCATACGAGGTGGCGCATTTTTTTTCCATAGCCCTAAGCCCTATACCCAAACAGTGAGCTTAAGGAACCCATCACGTATCAAATGGCCCCTACTTAGAGCTTCATGGGACTTTGAGCCACCTTTCACCGGGCTTAGCAAACTACCTACAATCCCCCTACAGGCCTTACAGAAGTTACCCCTAACATAAGTCATAAGCCCAATTTGAAATGATTACTACGTTCTATGAACAGCCAAGTAAACCCTAAACCCTCAAACCGTGTGCCGGAACTCGGGGCATTCTGATGAACCCGAAGCTCGGCAGCCGATTTTGAAGAAATTGCGGATGTCGAAATGCACGCCCTACACCCTCAACCCGGCCCTAAACCCGCAACCCTAAACCCTAAACCCTAAAGCCTATAGTCCCCCTTAAGTAGATAGAATATGGCTAGAGGTATATTATAGTAAAATCCCCATATACCCCATATTCTATCTACTTAAGGGGGACTATAAACCGTTCTGGAACGCAAGTCTTCACTCCTGGGGCTGTGCACTTGCAAAGCAGATTTACATCCAAAAGGAGTAAGATCTTCAATATCCTAAGGGTCCAAGTACGAAAATAATTGGGCATTCGAGCTTTGGGGAATAGAATTTATAGTGCAGATTTTGGGTAAGTCTGAAATTATTAGGTACTTGGACCCTTATTGATAGGGATGCGATCCCCCGTATACACCAAGAGCAGATGCGAGAAGAACTTAACCGCATTTGGTTAAACGCCGCATATACATAGGACCGTAAACCCTAATCCCTAAACCCTAAACCCCAATCCCTAAACCCAGAGCAGACTTTTGCAGCCTGAGCTTTCAGCCGCAGACTGATGTCTCGGGGTTCTGAAGCCCACCCTCATGCTCTCCCCTGCGCTAGAATTTGGGTCCTGCCCCCACCCAGCAGCCGATAATAGGGGTAGTACTAAGGGCTATATATAGCTACAATATACCCTAAACCCTAAACCCCAGGGCAGGACCCAAGGTAGACTATTGCTGGATACACATTCCCAGCCTCTTGCGAGCTTTTGAAGCTCTGTTGAAGCTTTGCTGTTCATAGGTTATAGTTTAGGGTTTAGGGTTTGGGGTTTAGGGTTCAGGGTTTAGGGTTTAGGGTTTGGGGTTCGGGGTTTGGGGTCTTGGGGTTTAGGGCACAGGGTATGTTCTGAGACTGGGACGTGTACCATATCCTAGCCACAAAGCAGCTCCTTGGCCTCAAGCTACTCATGGATCCAATAGACTTCATCTCCAAGTCTAGGGTTCAGGGTTCAGGGTTTAGGGTTCAGGGTTTAGGGTTTAGGGTTTAGGGGCCCAAATATTTACCAACGTCAGTACTCTGTGTCCCGCATAACTTCCGTAGGGTATATCAACGAGATCTCAACATGACATCGGCAATTCTTCAAGCCCCTGTAGTATGAAGCTTGTGACCATCTCCACACGGCAACAGCACAGGAGGGATGGTATTCAGGAGAATTGTGGAATGTCTGAAGACCATTTAAACGAGCCTACACTGCGGGAGACCTTCGATTTCTCATTAAATGCATTCAGTGGTATACCCTAAACCCTAAGCCCCGAAGCCTAAACCTGAACTTCTTCCCTACATGGGCATTTCTTAAAATGGGTGGGGGGTGTCCTGACGCATACATGGAGACTATAGGAGGAATGTGGGTCATTCCCAGGGATTCTGTAGGGACTATCCCTTAACTTGAAAGCCTAGGGATTATTGTCAGCAATAGCCAGATTCTCAACGCAAAGCAGTTTCCGAATCGAGCAGGCAGCGCCCAAACACTTGGACCCGCGGGCGGTGTTCCGTGCGGCGCTGTTCATCCAGGCGCTCGCATTGGGGTTTAGGGGACTAGGCTTCAGGGATTAGGGGCGAGGGTTTAGGGCTTACAGTTTAGGGTTTAGGAATGAGTTGGGGAGAGGGGTTCTCGGCAGATATTGTAAGATGGTTCACATGAAGAGTATGGGCATCGCGGAGAGATAGTGATATAGCAAGGATTCAAGCCTGCCCTCAACCCTAGACCCAAAATCCTACACCCTAAGTCCTAATCCCTAAGCCCTAAACCCTGAATCCTGAACCCTAAATTCAATTTTAGGATGCTACAGACTGCGGTTTGCGCAGTACCGGTCTCCCTGAGACTAGCACTGACTTGCTGTTCCGGAGCATGAAAGCCTAAGTTCCTTAAAACGGGGTCATATCGAGTTTAGGGTTTAGGGATTAGGGTTCAGAGTCTGGATTTAGGGTTTCGGGTTTAGGGTCTAAAGTCCTTAAAGGGGGTTATATATGGGATTGTTTAGGGGAGAAACTATAGGGGTTATCTAGGGGGATACTCAGAGTTTAGACTATGGCTCATA
Source organism: Symbiodinium pilosum (assembly GCA_905231905.1). Taxonomy (NCBI): domain Eukaryota; class Dinophyceae; order Suessiales; family Symbiodiniaceae; genus Symbiodinium; species Symbiodinium pilosum. The sequence goes on along the minus strand of CAJNIZ010000447.1, from coordinate 29,197 downwards.
TGGGCCATGGGGATATCTCAAATCAGCTTACCTTTATCAGGAGCCCCCCACTAAATTATGTACTTTACATCCATATACTGGTAAATTAAGTACTTAAGCTCACTGGCAAGAAGCCAAAAAAAATCCGCAAAGGGCCCTATAAAGAGAAAGGTCTCTGGGAGTTCCATGGTGGTGTATTTGAAAGAGGGTACAGTTATGATTTCCCAGCATACAAACTAACAGGAACAATTGCTAGGATTCAGGTTTGTGGCTGCAGGCTTTCTGAATTCACCTACACTGTTCCAGGTGTTGTGGCCTGCGTTTGAAGTTTGGGATTCTTCTACGTAGGCAAGGGCCGGGTTGCTACCATTACATGCTGCAACAATCCATGCCCAACTTTGTCATTGCTACCACAGCCATGGAACCGTTGATCAGAACACCCCAAACGACTAAGCCTGGAACTCAAACCACTAAATCCTTAATCTTCAAGCCCCTAAACCCCAAACCCGAAGCCTGGAACCGCCCTCAGCCTTAGACCTCCCAATCCGTGCCGCCTCAGACTGATGGCCCCCCAAACCTGCCCACCTCCAAGCCCGAAACCCAAGAGGAAGTAAAGAAGCCCTACGTAGAAGCCAGATGGGATATAGTGCAGGGTTATATAGGTGATACAGGGGAGCTTTATAGCGGTAATTTAGGATGATGCTATAAGACTAAAGCTCCGATGAACAATCATCAATATTACTCCCTCGCAATCTTTCTAAAATCCAATGAGTCATTGTCAACACTAGGCTTCCCAAGGGACCATTAGGAGTAGACACTTTTGAGGGTCTAACACCTTCCCGAATGAGGAATCCATGTCCATGGGAAATATTGACCGTAGCTCATAAATAGTCGAATATAACCATCTCAAAAATTCTATTTTGATTCTAGTTGTTTCCTTCTTAATTTGTAGGTCTATAATCCCATTTATCCTTTTGTAGGGGCCTTCCATGTTCCTTTTCGCCCGTACAGCTATAGCCCCAAACCCTCAACCGCAAAGCCTAAGCCCTAAATCCCTAAGCCTTAGACCCCAAACCCTAGACTATAGTTATAGTATAGGCCGTAAGCCTTAAACCCCAAACCCTATACTATAGTATAAGCCCTAAGCCTTAAACCCCAAACCCTACACCCTAATATAACCCCTAAGCCTAGGCCGTAAGAACCCTAAACCCTATCCTATAGCATAAGCCCTAAGCCTTAAACCCCAAATCCTATGCTATAGTATAAGCCCTAAGACTTAAGAACCCTAAACCTTATCCTATAGTATAAGCCCTAAGCCTTAAGAAGCCAAAACCCTATCCTATAGTATAAGCCCTAAGCCTGAAGAACCCCAAACCCTATACTATAGTAT
>CAJNIZ010000447.1:16052-27728 GCA_905231905.1 Symbiodinium pilosum | reverse complement strand
TTGCCCCCCCCCCCCCCCGTTTGGTAGGTGTGACCCATAATACTATATATGGTTAGGGTACAGGAAGATCAAGCCCAAAGCCCCAAAACTTTCAACCCTAAACACCCGAAAGCTAAACCCTAAGCCCTAAACTCCATCATACCCTAAACCCCAAATCCTAAACCCTAAACCCCATAGACCTTACCCTTAACTAAACCCTAAAGCCCTAAACCCTGTAACCCCCATTTTAGCCTAAACCCCGTTTCCCCTCGACGCTGAAGCGGCCTTTGCTGCGAGGCAGCGGCTGGGCTTCTTCGAAGGCACAAGGAGTCAGCGCGACTGTCCGAGGACTTGCACTTCCCCTGATCAGCCTGAGGTTGAGGCTTTAGGGTTTGGGGGTTTAGGGTCTAGGGTTTGGGGTTTGGGGCTTAGGGTTTTGGGTTTTGGGTCTAGGGTTTAGGGTTGAGGTTATTTGGCAGGGTAGGGTTTTGGGTTCAGTAGACTACGCCTACCATCACATCAGATCCAAGCTCAGACAACATGCCCATGCGGTTAGGCGGGTTTAGGGTTTAGGGTTGGTCCTTCAGAATTGAGCATGATAGCATTCTCTATGGCAAGCATTGCAAGACAGCACGATGCGAGCAGAAGTTCGAAACACAACGTTTCGTGCTAAGAAAGCACTCAGAAAAGTTGAGATTTTATCCTAAACCCGAAACCTTAAACTCTACACCGTGTGATGGTTCTTGCACATGCCTGGGCTTTTCCAGGGGCCACTCTATATGGTCATCCCGCAGGAGTCGCAACAAATTGATCTTGATGCCTATAAGCCTTAAGACCCATTCAGGGCTCACGGCTTAGAGGTCGGGCTTTAAGGTTTAGGGCCTATGGCCCATGGTTTAGGGCTTAGGGTGTAGGGTTTAGGGCTTAGAGCAAAATTTGTGTGAGACCTTCTTTCGTACGTTGATCCTAGTAGAATCCTTACCTCAGACCCCCCCCCGCATATTAAACAGATGAGCCCAGTGTGCTTTTAGAAGCCCAGTTCTTCCTAAACTCGCAGGAGCCTACTAATCGCTACATCTTAAGCCCCATATGTTCCCAGTATGCTTTCGTGGCCCAGTTTTGGTGATATGGTAGTTTCCCAAAATAGGGGACCCCAATGTAGACCCCAACATACGGTAATCCTGAATATGGGAGCCCCCAAAAAGGTACCCCTAATTCTGGGAAACCCCCATATTCCCTAAGCCAGAAACTCTCGACTCAGAAGCCTTTGGTCACAGCGAACTCCCGGCCAGGACTTTGCTGAGTCCTTCTTTGCTGTGCAGCAAGAAGCAATCGAAAGTCTGTACAGGCTCGGTCAACCCTGAACCCCTAAACGCTAAAGCCCCAAACCCTAAACCTGGGTGTTTGGGTCATTCTTCTTTTGACGCCTAGGGCTGGGAGGCTGTCTGGGTGAAGATTCAGCTGTATAAGAAAAGGGAGTCTCTGGACTGGTACTTCAGAGAGATGAGGGTTTAGGGTTTAGGGGAGCGTGAGAAGGCGTGAGCCAGAGCATGGAAACTGCCCCCAGGCTGTAGATGAGGTGTTGATGTCAGAGATGATAGAGATGGTAGTCTCCACAAGTAGGGTGGCCCCACCAAAGCACCCCAATATACTACAGTCCTCATCATGGGGACCCCCCAAAACGGGGCCTTGGGAAACCTTCAGATAATTGCAAAGTGAGACCACCTAATTAAACCCTATACCCCTAGACCCTAAACCACGTGGCGGTTTCAGTGCTAATTCGCTAAGAAATCCTGCAAGTTACTGACAGACGATTTCAAGTGCTTCTTCCGATCACTGTTCGGTTTAGGGTTTTGGGCTTGCGGTCCGCGCCCATTCCATTGGAGCTTAGTAGATCATACATATCTTAACAAAGGGAGTGGGCCTTGCGAAAATCCAGCCTTTGACTTTTTGCTGAGACTGCTGAAGGGTGTGGGTCTAGGGCTTTCGCATTTTCGGTGGCCCCTGAAGTATGGATCCAGTATCAAGTTGTCAGTAGCTTTCGGATCACGTTGCCCTGCAGTCTTAGGGATCATGGTCGTTGATTCTCATGTTTCTTCTTTTTGTTTTACCTCGTATAGCGCGTGGCAAAGAAAGACAGTTCAGCCTAAGACCCAAGATTTGCGCTAATCTTCATAGTTTACAGGTCGCAACGCCACCAAGCAAATGATGACAAACCATCAGGGACTGGAGTTTCGGGTGAAGGCAGGATTTCAACAGAAGACCCCTAAATCCTAAACCCTGATCTAGAATCAAGCCACAAGGTTCGCCTTAATGAGGAATCTGTTTCGTGCAGCCTTCAACCCCCGAAGATACACCCTTTGATGTAGCACGCCTTGTTCTGCAATTTGAAAGAGTAGGGCCTATAGGGTATAGGTTTTAGGCTTTAGTGTTTAGGGGCCGAAGCAAAGGGGCTGCCCTAAGCACTCCGGCCGTAATGCCCAAATCAGGCATGTTATGCCCGGCAACTTCAAACTTAGGGTTCGGGAACTACCCTAAACCCTAAACCCTAAACTGTAGTGCAACAGCCTTGGGATGGGGTTACTACCCAAGGGCTCCTATGTTGTTCCTTTTTGGGTTTGCTGTGGTTTTATGGTAAGGGATATAGTATACTACCCAAAAAGGAAGTACATAGGAGGGTCTGGGAATAGGCTTGCTATGAAGACTCTGTATACTACTTGGCTATGAGGCTGCTCGAAGACTACGGTTGCAAGAGCCTTCTCAGAACAAATGTTTAGGGGTCTACTTGAAACCTCAAGGGAACTTAGTAAGTAGGTTAGTTAATAACCCATGTAGTAATCCTAATTATCCCTAGTATTAACATACTTACTAAGGGTTTAGGGTTTATAGGATGTGGGGTTTAGGGTTTAGGTTTCGGGTTGGAGGGTTAGGATTTGGGCTTTAGTTAGGGTTTAGGATTTGGGGTTTAGGATTTAAGGTTTCGGGAATTGAGTTTCAGGTTTCAGGGTTTCGGGAGTTGGGGTTAAGGATGCAGGGCTTGGATGACACATGCGAGCTTCGCAACTTAAGCCCTTTACAGAATCGATATACAACATAGGAGCCATCTAGTCTCCTTTTGATTAATCCATAAGGGCCCAAACGGGCACGCCTTTTCTGGCACCCTCAATTTTGGGTAGCCTTGAAATCAGGATTCTACGAAAATCACGCAATTATTCACCGTTGAGTTCAGTAGAGCTTTTGTTGATTGAGGGAGTACAGCCCCCGATGGATAGAAAGAACATATCATATATCTTGCTTCGAGGATTAGTACTTCATTAGAAGGCCTTAAACCCCAAACCCCATACATCCCAAGCCCTAAAACAGTAAATCGAAAGCCCCTACCCAAACCCCGAAAGCATATAGAATAACAGCATATGTGGCACTGGCCATGATTTGATCTTTTTGAGTTGTCCAGGTAGACTCTAAAACCCAAGTAGCCCCAGTCGCTCAACCCTAAACCCTGAACCTATAACCCAAACCCCAAACCTTAACCCCCCAAATCCTGAACCCCAATCCCTCAAACCAGCAACTCAGTTGGATGGAGACTGTAAACACCATCAGGGTTTAGGGTTCAGGGCTAGGGTCCTCACCCTAAAAACCTAGACCCCAAACCCTAAATCGTAAACCATACACCCCAAACCCTAAGTCCTAAACCACAAACCCCAAACCCTAAACCCTAAACCCTTAAACCCTAAACCCTAAACCCTAACCCCCAAACCCCAAACCCTAAACAGGTGTGCAGGTCCCGAAGCCGCTACTTCGCTATCCCTGTCCTTGGTGCGGCATCAGCCCCGGCAGAAATCTTTGGTGGGTTTTCCGGGGTTTAGAGTGTAGGGTTTTAGGGCTTTAGGGTTTTAGAGTTTAGGGTTTAGGGGTTTAGGGGTTCAGGGTCTAGGGTTTAGGGATATTTAGGGTTTAGGGATGAAGGTTCGGGATTTAGGGCTTGGGATTTAGAGTTTAGGGTTTAGGGGGGTGCACGGATATGGGGTTCCATGGGGTTCAGTGCTTAGGAGTTACTGAGTAGGAGAATGGAGAAGGAAACGCTAGCTACCTTTTAGGGCTAAGGGTTTAGGATTCGGGGCTTAAGATAATGGAAAAACAAGCTACTACGGCCTTATACTGCCTTATACAAATCAAAGGGGGAAGCTACTATTAAGGATTTAGGGTTCGGGGTGCAGGGTTGTTGAGTTATGGTTTTGGTCAGGTTTTTCAGGGTCCACTTGGGTAAGGCAAGTAGAAGCACCCTAAGCTGAACGGGTTGAATACGGGCTTATTTAGGAGTACATAGGTTTTAGGGTTTAGGAAGAATGTAGGTTTCGGGTTTAGTTCCAAGATCATCAGCAGAGTGGGGAATCAAATGGACCAGAAAATTTGTAATGATATGGTTTAACGGGAGCCTTTGGGAAATACATGCGGCCGCCAGAAATAGGGTTTCGGAGTGCGCTGTTGTCACGACTATTTCGTCATCATTATCATCATTATTATATGGTTGTCCCTCTCACATGTATGGATTGCAACGCGACAGCATTGGGAAATTCTTCTGGCTTTGCATTACTGAGCAGGCCTTTACGGCTCACCTTTATAGGGGTTTAGGGTTTTGGGGGTTGGGGCCTGAGCACAGTTTTCATGTCTTGGCCGCTGCAAACATCCGATGAAGAACTAAAACTAGTCTTGTGAGGGCTCCCAGGGCTGAGGCAGATTGGGGAGTCTCTAAGCCCTAAAGCCCCAAAACGCGTTTCAGGGCTTAGGGCTTAGGGTTCAGGGTTTAGGGTTTAGTAGTAGCCCATTGCAGGTGATTGGTTCCAAGGTGGGTAGTCCTTCTGATAACACTCCCGTAAGGTCTTATGGAAGTCCCGCCGTGTGTCCGTTCGTGGAGGACTTTAAGGAATCCTACCACCCCCACGCATACATTCCCTACTTGGCCATTCTGGCTCTTGCCAAGTATGCCCAGCTGGGAATCCAAGTGGCAGACCTCAAAGCAGCCAACATAGGGATAGAAGTCTCTGCTAGCGGCAGCCTGCGCAACTTCATTCCCCTTGGGTTCCTTTCGACATGTGGGAGGTGCAAGGTGGCACAAATCAAAGAGCCTGGCATCCTTCAACAAGTGGATGTCAGAGGAGCTTCCAGAGGCGTACCCCTATATCCACCCCCTCTTCGAGAACCGTGACATCCAGGCGATTGCCGAAGCTGCCTGGGGCAAACTGAAAAAGTTGGGCCGGGAAGCTGCAGCGGACGCCGGCTTAGCTGAGCAGCTGCCAGATGGCACGTATGTTCTCCGAACCTTTGGGCTCAGTGAGATGCCACGGCTACCAGAGCTACCAACCTGGCTAAATGGCTAAACCCTAAACCCTAAGACCTAAACCCCTAAACTGTGTGATAATACTTCCTGAGACTCAGGTTGGAGCCTGAGAGGAAAGAAGAAGGGTTGGGGTTTGGGGCTTTAGGGCTGGAGCTTTTGGGGGGCTACGATATGAATTCTAGAGGTTGTTTGGAATTGGGGCTTGGGTTGGAGGGATTAGTGTTCAGTGAGGTTTGGGGTGTCATGGTTGAGAGATCAGGGTTTGGGGGTTAGGGCTTTGGTGAGAGCGTTTTGGGATGAAGGAGTCGGGTTGAGTAATTATGGAAGAGGGTTGAGGACGAGGGATCGTGCCTTGGCTGGATTGAGAGGACTGGGTTGAGGTCTGCGCGATCTAGGATGAATATGAGCTGTAGTCTAAACTCCTTAAGAAGGGTTATATCGGGGATTAGATAAGGGGGACCACTTTAGGGGTTATTCAGGGGGGATATTAGGAGTTTGGACTGAAGGTTTTCAGGTGCTTCGTCGCATGGCTGAGGGTACTCTACAGGTTACAGTCATTCGGCTTTACAGCGTCCAGGGTCCAAGGTTCAGGCATCACCGTTGTTGAGAGGCGAGGGTGAGCTTGGAGTTCACGGTGGAAGGTTTAGGCCTCACGGGGCTAGATGGTAGAACGGTTGATGTTAAACATCCTTCGCAACTCTAAGTACTTTATACCTTGGAAACTGCGGTACTCTAGGTAGCGCAGTAATGTTGGTGTATCAATAGTGTTGGCGTGCATGCGTAGTATTTCGGGTGTTGGGGACAGGGTTAGTATGGTCTCTTAGGAATAGTGTGAGAACGGAGAATACAACACAGGATGTCCCTTGCGAGGCGTATACACGTGGCAGAAGCTGAGCGCAAGGCGTGTTAAGATAGCTTGCCGAGCTGTATTCGGCCCCTCCTCTAATGATATCTCGTCTTTGAACCTGAACATCCAAACGTTAGGATGTGCGACAGCATCAGCGGAGAGGTAGGGTCATCACATGATTGGTATATGATTGGTATTATTTCCGGCCTTTTTGCAATGTTCTGGTGTTGCTCTCTGGCAAGTAGCCCCACCCGTCCGAAGGAACATTGCCGCATGTTGAAAACTTGTGCAGTGTCGTGCCCATGCGTATTGCCATGCCTTTATCTTTAGCCCCGCCAAATGGGTGATTCCTAACATTAGGGGTGCCATTGTGGGGGTCCCCATGTCAAGGGTTATAGTGTTGGCAGATCGTGTCATGGGGAGGGGCTGTCACAAGTTTTGGCGGTGCCTAGCCCAAGATCACTTGCCATTTGGGATCGCTCACCAGTCACATCCAGGCACCTTCCAGGAACGTGTCAAACAGAACTCCTACCTTGGATCTTCGTCAGGTTTTGCTGTAAGAGTGATAGGCGCTATGTAGGTCATTCGGGCGCTTTGCAAGAGAGCTTCAGCTTTTTCACTTGAGTGCCAAGAACCGCACCAACTTTGAACTTTGTTGCTTCTGTCTTGCTTGTGTAGAATGTCTTGAGTTGGGTGATTGAGCCGACTGACCCGCAACACTTTAACATGAAGCGTCATGCTCCCAATTTGACACCCAGGGAGCTTTTTGAAAATAACATTTCGATTACATGCGCTCGGGAAGGACCTTGATTTACTGACCCTGAAAGGCGACCGAAATTTGAAGCATACGTTCCTCTTGAAGCCGATTGTGGCAAGTTGTTCCCACTTGAGGGGCCCTTCGCAAGTGGGCCATACAGCGCTGCGCTTTATTGATTGCGCATTGCTCGGTTTTATAACAGTAAAACGAGAGTTCAGGCCCTTGATTAGGTCGAGCATGTAATACAGGATGGATGCGTAACTTCTTTATACCAGCCTCGGCCAAGTCGGCCGCTCGCGTCATTTTATGCGAATTCATCGGGATCTTCACCCCTTGTGCCTTGAAATGGTGCAAGAAGCTTCAGGCCTTTGAATACTCACTTTGAAGGCTGCATCAAACAGGTAGCCGGGGCTCCTCGGAGATTCCGGGGCTGATACGACGGGCGTCACGGGCCCGTGGCCAGCAGATTTAGTGCTGTAGCTTTCCATCTGTTTCCAGTAGTTGACGGAAAAGTTGTACAAAACTTGCATGAAAGCCCCTACCCAAACTCTTGCTTCACATGGCTCTTGTCTTTGTCTACCTACCTACCAATCACCAAACAGCCTAAAGTGAGATGCATGGCCCAACCTAGGCATTGTCTACAGTCGTAGAGCCCCAGGGCCAGCCGTGAACCTTCAATCCTAAACCCTAAGCCCTAAATCCTAAATACTATACCCTAAACCCCAAGGCAATGGGGTGTGCGCCCACTTCCTTGGATGGAACGGCCACTTTATGTAGCTCGGACTGCGTTTTGCTTTAGCTTCCCTAAGTGTCCAAGTATTTGTTCAGGGTTTAGGGTACTCCGGAAGTGGGCAACAGTAATTCTAGCACAGGTGTTTGGGGAAATATTTGAAAATTGAGCATTTGGGTTGTTCGCCTTGCCAATGTTTACTTCATCTCATTTGAATGGAGTTTGTTTTGCGGCTTTGGGTTTCTAACACATGCGCAACATGCCCAGGAAGGAGTTTGGTGTTCTACTTTGTTGGGCGTGAGCTTTGGTTTGGTAAATATTTCCAAGATTCCGAGCGTAACATAGAACGCTTTATGCTCGTCATATATCTTGTGTACCCCACAGATAACAAACCCTCAACCCAACGAGTTGTCGACTAGTTCGACGATGTGCAGCTGTCGAAATGCAGCTCATGCGCGTCGATTGGGCTCCTTACCAGTGCGTAGATATTTTTCTCAACCCTGTTTCTAAGCTACTGTCTTACCCACCTTCAACACCCCACCCCCTACTACCTGACAGTCTGTATGTCATTAAATCTCACCCTCAGTAGCGCAAATCTATTTGTGGGGAACATGTTTATCTTAGGAGCTGTGGGGTGTTCAATAGAGCCAGAGTTCCAGGCAAACTTCACGGTGTATTTCGGAATGTTGTTGTTTCCGCTTGCAAATTCCGCTGTGTGCCAGGATTTGCGAGGAATCAAGTCATGCTTGTAGTTGTTATGCCCTCTATGTGTAGTTAAGCCCCAAGCCCATAAACCGTGGGGCTCTAACACGTGTCTAGCTGCAGCAGGGAGCCATGGCCACAACAAGGTCAGCATATAACTCGAAAGCATGGCACGCATACTAGCGGCCCAAGGGTCTAGATATGTGTATGAAATATATCCTGGGCCCAAAGTACAGACATATTGTGTACATACGTACATACATTTATATACATGTCTGTACAGGTATCAAGCCAGTATGTATACATATATATGTATACGCGGAAGGGCCCCCAAGCATATGCGACACAGTTGCTTGGACAGTCTTTAACAGTGTCTCGGCATCCATGGGCCGATCCCAAGACTTGGTACCAGGTTCCTGGGCTGTGATAGCGTGTTAAAATGGTGCGCCGAAGTAGTAAGTGGTAGGGCTGGTAGGGCCTTCAACAATCACTGAACTCCAAACCAAGTAGGCTTCAAAGTATATTCTTCAGTCGTTGGAATACAAAAGTCCCCCGCCATCATATGCTGTGTGAGTATCCTGCATGTATGTTTACCTTAAAGATGACAGTTGTACTCCTTCATCTCGCCAGATTCGCGCGAGAACTTCACATGTAGTTCTAGCTCAGAAGCGTATGTCCGCAATATTCGGTACCCCTGGACGCAAAAACTGAAAACCACCTGGACCATGACCCAGCAGCCTATCAGGTCGTGTTAAGGGAGGCGATACTCACCTGCATCACCGAGGACAAAGGACGACTGCCTTTCGTCTGCAGTGTATGGAGGGTATAGGTTTCAGGGGTTGAGGGTTGAGGTGCTAAGGTTGACTTCGGATTGGAGATGGGTTTAGAGTCTACGTATGCTATTGTCAGTGAAGTGAGCATCAAGGCATGTAAAAGTGTGGACGTCCAGTTCCTGGCAGCGCGCTCATGTGGTTTTGGGCAGGCGCAAGCGGGGATGAATTGGGGCTTCAGGGCTTCTCGAACCCCAAACCGTAAACCCTGGGCCTTAGACCCCCTTCTATGGCTGCCCAACCAAACCCCCACCACCTGACTCAGGAATGCTCCTACCTCAAGACGTAAGGTACCCAGAAATCCTGTGAGAAGCCACAAGCAGTCAGGAGATTTCTCTCAGTACGGCGGGGCTTTCTCTCTTTAGGGATTCAGGGTTCAGGGTCAAGGGTTTAGGGGTTACAGTAGTATATCCGCCAAAGGTACCCCCCCCTTCAGATTTATAGCCTTATTAGGCCTTATTAAGCCCTATATGGTCCTTATTAGCTCCTTAAACCCTGAGCAGATACCTTTGGGGGGCATGGTATTATAATCCCTTTCTCTTGAAGCTGCGCATTGATCCTAGCCTGAAGTGTCCCCGCATTTCATGAATCCTAGACCCAAATTATTATCCCTAAGCCCTCAACCCTAAACCTTGATTATCCCTAAACCCTAAACCCTAATTCTCCTTAAAGCCACCCTCATCCCAATTTATCCCTGAACCCTCAGCCCTAAATCCGGATTATTCCTAAACCCTAACCTAACCCCAAATTATCCCTGAACTCTCAACCTCAAACTCGCGCCGAGCCCAGGGCACTACTTGATTCCTACATACCTTGGATCAAGAGCGAGTTCGTTCGCGCAGCTTGGACCCAGCTTGGACCAGCAGTGGGGTTTAGGGTCTATAGGGGATTCATAGGGGAATTATCAAAATTTGAAACTCTATAAAAAAGTATCCGGTACCTCAAATAGACCAGTTCAGGCCGCTACATGAACCTGTGGGGGTCCAGAGCTACGGGCCCTTTGAAAATCACATCTGCTATAGTCTAAACTCCTTCAAGGGGGTTATATAGGGGATTATATGGGGGAGTATTGTAGGGGCTATTACGGGGGATACTAGGAGTTTGGACAATGGCATACATGTGTTTATTTACTTTTCGATAGCTCTAGGTCGCTGATTCTGCGCGGTTGGGGGTGGGTTGCAGCATGGAGGCTTGAGGAGTATGATGTCCCATCAGGCTTTGAGATAGATGGGTAGTAGGAGTATCTCACTAATGTATCTGAATCCTATGCGAGCTGGTAAATAATAGGGAATGGAGGAAGGGATCCCTATAGTAGCCCCTAACCCTGACACCCTTAACCCTAAACCTTGTACAAACCCCAACAACAGTGTAGTGTCCATTTGCTCGTTCCTATTTTCAGGATGCAGAATGCCCTGGGTGGATTCCTGCAGGATGTTTAGGCATTAAGCAATTCAGGGCCCAATTCTCCTGAAAGAACATTTCATTGAGGGTTTATAACTTTAGAATTTAGGGCTTAGGGCTTGTGTTTACGGTTTAGGGTTTGGGGTTTGGGGCAGCATCTTCAGCAATACTGCCTGGATATCCACAGCAAATTTCTCTAAAGTCGAGCACCCTCCTTAACCCGTGACTGAAATTTTCCAAGTGGCTAGGAAAGCTTTTGAATGCGAATAACATCCCGTACGGTTCAAACTGCTCGAACTCTACGACCTGTAAGCCCTCAACCCTACCCTACGACTCCCTTCTCCCCACTAAGGGAGCCAAGTACCCCTGCATTAAGTAGTATACCATACAACATTTGGGGGATCCTAGTCGCATGTTCGTCGCACCCTCATCCCTAAACCCTAAACCTTCAACCCTAAACTTCGAATCCTAAACCCTAAACCCCTAAACCCTAAACCCTTCTAACTAACTGGGCTCTCTCAAGAATCCCATCCCAAGGATGTCCGGTGCAAAGAGATTGAAGCCGAGCTCCGAAGGCAATGCCAAGGGTTTATGGGGTTTAGGGTTTAGGGTTTAGGGTTCATAGAATTCATGGGGGGTTTATAGGATTTTGCAGGGTTTAGAGGGCTTATAAGATTTATAGGGTTTCGTAGGGTTCAATAGGGTTTCACAGGGTTTCATAGAGTAAATAGGGTTTAATAGACGTTTTATAGGGTTTTGAGGGTTTGCTAGGGTTTATAGCGCTTTAAGGTTTAGGTGCTCTCGGCAGGCAATGCTCCAGCGTCGACTGCCCAGAGACCCTGCCGAGCGTGGCGAGGACTTGATAGCTTGCATGCGGAACCCTAAATCCTAAGCCCTAAAACCTAAAAGAACTGGAGTCCTGTCTGAAAGGGGGTATGAAACTAGTTGGCGTGTTGGCATAATGTTAGGATGTATAGCCTATTCCTATACCCATGTACATTTCTGCACTGCATCAGCTTGAGCTTAGGTGGTTTGCGCAGCCCCTTCTGTACTCAAGGCGTGATCAGGAAAAGGTAGCGCCTTTTGTTGTGG
>CAJNIZ010000447.1:738-15952 GCA_905231905.1 Symbiodinium pilosum | reverse complement strand
CTAAGGGTACCTGGAACCCTTGCACATAATGACTCATGTCCCCTATTCTGGAAAACAGGACCCTATACATGCGTAATTTTGGGGCCTTCAAAATACCATCCAGAAAAGCTATTAGAGGTCTGCTGCTGGTATCCATATTATTTGGGGTTCCAAATCTTGGGATTTCTGTTTTTGGTCCCTACAATGAATCCTTTTGCTTTGTGCCTCATAGCCATGTGTTTGGGAAAAGTTCATATAGAGAAAAGATTTAGTGGCATTTGTCCCTATGAACCCCTATGCTCCCAGATCCCATTTCATGTTCGATTTTCTCATGTCATGTTCCATTTGATTCTCCATGTTTGGGGTAATATCCCGATCTAGGCCCTGTAGTATTCAGACTTTTGGGGAACTGAGGGAATCAGACTTACGCTTTCAAGAGGTCAGTCAGGCGGCTGACACTTTAAGGCTGAGGGCTTAGGCTAAGCAGTCCCTCAGAGCCAAGCCCCGATATGGAAGTTTCTGGACATGATCCCTTTGTATCCCTAAAGCCTAAACCCTAAACCCTAAACCCCAAACCCTAAACCCTAATCCCTAAGCCCTAAACTTATCGTCCCTAAAGTGAGTGAGCCCGGGGCCGTCGAGCAGGGCGAACGCGCCGAAGCCGGCAGGCGGCGGGCGACAGAGCTCCCAGTCCTACAGGCAGCTGCTGCGCGGTAAGCCAGGCCGCTGGCGAGTAACCCGTCATTTCGCCCAGGGCACCATCCCCAAGTCCAGGCAGGCTCAATGAGCACAAGAAGCCTGGCCAGAGCCAGCCCAAACCGTGCACCCGCCTGGTCTAGATGGGTGCCGTGCAAGCTAGACAGGTGCAAAGAACAAATATATAAGAAGACAGGAGCGCGATCAGAGTTCGAGAGAACCTTAAACCCGTAAAGGTCAAGGCAAGGGTTCCAGCGGGGGTGGGCTCATGCAGGTCAGGGTGCGCGCCTGGGTGCTTCCAGCACCAGCGCACCCCCTCGCTGAGACACCCTAAACCCCAAACTTTCATCATCGCCATTTGTCCTTTCTAAGAACTTATAAATCGGAACCCCAAGCTGGAAACCTTAAGAATATGGCAGTAAAATCATGAGAAACTTATTCAGGTCATCAGTCTAATGACCCTTAACGCTATAAGCCTTGTGGTTATCGGAACCTCCAGGTCTCTAAGCCCTAAAACCTGAAACCCTAAACCCGAACTCCTTATCCCTACAAGCTTTAATCCTCAACCATAATCCCAAACCTTAAACCCTAAACCCTAAAAAACACTAAATCCTAAACCCTAAACCCCTCAACCCTCAACCTCGAGACAGGATGTTCAAAAGACTGCAACACCATCCGCCCGCCTAGCCGAAAGAAGGCAGTAAGGCGCAGGGGTATTCAGGGTTTAGGTTTTAGGGTTTAGGGTTTAAGGTGTAGGGATTAGGATTTCAGAAAGGTACGTTACGGGGCTCCCATTTTTGCGTCTAAACCAGCCAAAAACACCGTAAAAATGGGGGCCCTGTAACGCTCCACTCTCTAGGATTTCGGGTTAGGGTTCAGGGTACTGGTTTGCTGTGAGTTACCGTGCAAGCAGTGATGATTATGTGCCAATGATGATTCAAGTGCATGGCTGCATGCGAGGTGCTGTCATGGCATGACTGTGGCTGGCCATCCAACACATTCACCCACCCCATGCCGTTCCAGGCGGCCAAGCCACCCTATCCTATTCCTATTAGGGTTTAGGACCTAAACCTAAGTTAGGTCCATCTTGGTCAACAGCAAAAACATATTCTTTTCTAGATGCCATTGTCTGCCGTAGAAAGTTGGACGCGTGACACAGTATTGACATTTGCGTGCTGTTCGTCAGACGGAAATATCCCTTTCCCTACACGAGCAACCACGACCAGGCCCAGAAACACGAGACATGACGACCGTTCCTGGATTCCTGCAAAGGAGGAACCCTTATATAATCGAGTCCTGCAAGGGGTTGCCCCGCTGGCCCCTGGAAAAAACTTCTGGGAGGCCCCTGGGAAGGTTCTGGAGGCGTCTGCGAGGCCTCTGGCAGGCACGAAGGCCTGCAGTCTGTTTTTCTCTATCTTGGTCCTGGTCCCGAAATTCGATCGTGGAGGAGGGCCTGGGGGTCTAGGACCCCCCCAAAACCCAAAATGGCTTTGGAAAAACCACCCAACCACTGCACAACAATAGCTTTGGGGCTTAGGGTTGCAAGGACCTAAGCCTTGAGTTTAGGATTTAGGGTTTAGGGTTCGGGGTTTAGGGCGTCGGACTTAGGATTGAGGGTGGAGGATCTTGGGTTTAGGGTTTTAGGTTGTAGGATACAGGGTTTAGGGCTGAGGATTTGGGGTTTAGGATTTCAGGCTTTAGTATATATGGTTTAGGGTTGTGGATCTGGGGTTTAGGATTTCAGGTTTTAGGATTCAGGGCTTAGCGTTGAGGATCTAGGGTTTAGCCTTTAGAATTTACGGCCCAGGTTTTTTGGGTTAAGGATTTAGGGTTCGGCATTGAGCGTGTAGGGTCTATGCTTCAGGGCATAGAATTTAGGGGTTTAGGGTTTATGGGAAGGGCCCAAAGCATGGCAAATAATGATGGGGATGGTTTATGTCACCTTCTGTTTCTAGGTCTCGGGATAGGGGATTTAGGGCTTAGGGTTTAGGGTTTAGGGTCTATAGATCTTGCGAGAGATGGATAAACCCGAAACCCCAAACCTCGTGTTCCGACTTTTTGGCCTCTACTGCAGGGGACCCGGAAAACGTACGCAACAGGACTGGGCGTTCTGCTTCAAGTCCGCATTTTGGGACCCCCTTAAAGGGTTTGGGGTTTAGGGCTCCATGTTGCAAGTACACAGTCAAAGTCTGCGGGGTTTAGGGTTTACGGTTTACTGTAGCGGTTTAGGGTTTGGGGGTTTAGGGCTTGCTTGAGTCTAAGGCTGGTAGCTTCCCAAAATAGGGGATAACAACATTGACCCCTATATATTAGGTCCTCACCTTGGGAAATCTCGACTGGGTCCGTGATGAGCCTCGGTGACCTCCCAGACGTCTCAGAACACTTTCAATTTGAGTCCTTGATCTCGACAAAGTCTACAACAAGGCAGCCCAAACACAAGGTACAGCCAGGTGATCTCCTGTAGTCGTCTGTACTCTACACCCCCCAAAACCGCATTACCCTTGCAGACAGCACAAGTGTTTCTCAGCAACGCAAGCTCTACTCCTCAGGAAGGGCACCTTCACGCAGATGACACAGAAAGTATTTGCATCCCCTGGCTTCCTTAAACCTGAGCCATTGACTCCCAAACAACGGTTGACATTAAACATCGGCCAAAGATCTTGCCTGGTTCTAAGAACCTTGAACTGGTGATTCTGGTACCATACTAGAATGAGGTCCTGGAAGATCTCTTATCATCAGTAATTTCCATTCTCCGTCAAGGCGTCGAGACTCTTCTGTGACTGCATGTGAGCCCTGGTCCAGCTTGCCTGTCCACGAGGATTACATTTCATCCTGGCTGAAAAGATTTTCATAGTGTATGGACGCTTTTGGGTGCATGTAGGCTTGCTTGAAGTCGGGAACCGTTGTGCTACTGGACAACATCATAGCCAGTCAAGGAGGAGGAGGAGGAGGAGGAGGAGGAGGAGGAGCTGCGGCGGCAGCAAAAGCAACAGCGGCAGCAGTGGCAGCAAGAGCGGCAGCAGCAGCGACAGCAGCAGTGGCAGTCATTATATTGGTGGTGGTTAGGATTGCAACAAGAGTTATTACACGTATTCCAGATATGCTTTTTTTCAGCTTGTGGCAGAAGCTCCCATATCCCTAAGGGTCCAAGGACCCAAGTAATAGGGCTTCAGGGCCCAAATACCATTATTTTTTTCCGTATTTTAGCACTACAACCCTATTATTTGGGTCCTTGGAACCTTACATAGCCCCCATGTATCCCTATATATCTCCCTAGAACCCCTTTGAAGGGACCCTATTATTTGGCGTCCTCGGACCCTTAGGGATATGGGTAGGCATGGCTACATGCAGAGGACGGCAGACCAAGGCTTCTTGCAGTTTCATCTGGCGTGCCTTCCCCGAAGGGTCCATGTGAGCTATAGTCTATATTCTTGACAAGGGACACATTTGTTGTATAGGGTTTTGGGTCTAAACTCCACAAAGGGGTGGTTATACAGGGTAGTATTTAGAGCAGTATTTCAAAGATTACTCTAAAGGGGGATACTAGGAGTTTAGATTATAGTTCATGTAGCTATAGTGTAGGGTTTAGGCTTCTCCGAAGGGTCCATGTAGCTATGCTAAGTATCTACTATATACCTATATGGGCCCTTTGGGTTCTGAAGATGTCGGCAGGAATACTTTTTCTTATTGTCTTAGACGCCCCCGGTCGTAGCATCAGATCACCCATTAGTACTCAAGTAGACTTCTGCGTGAGCGACATGTGTAACATAGCGACATTTGAAGGCAAGTGCTGCACTTCAAAGCTCAAAATCGTGTGCGGTTTCTTGCTACTCGCTATAAAGGTTGATGCCTAGTATTGTGGCCCTAAACCCTCAATTGTGAGAAATACCAGTGTGGCAACGCTTGAGGATCAATCCTGAGACTCGTGACAGAACAAGAAGTCTCAAAGACCCTGAGCGTTGAGATACGGCTGTCCCTCGCCATAGCTAGTCAGCTAATTTGATGCTCAAGTATATGTCATAGAGCTACATCGACTGTGGGTTGTGCCATGTACCGTATACTCAGTATGAATTTCATGCTATGGATTGTCTTCATGCGGGCGCTCGGTGAAAGCTAATATGCACCTATGATGAGTTAGCGAAGATATTCTGGGCCCTTATCTAGTCTTGTTCGAACCGGGGAACAATAAACTCCAACATTCCTGTTCGACATCATTTCCAGGAGCCATTGCAAGACAATGGGGATCTGGTCCATGGGTTTAGGGCTGGATGCTGCCCCCACCCTGCCGCTGACCAACACTTCGCAGCCAATACCCAAGGCTACGGCATCGCAGCACTTTCCAGGAAGGAAGCACATTTCATATGGCTTCAATATTGATTTGAAGAATTTCTTTCCCCCCCCTCCCTATGGCTAAGGACTCCTCCGCAAGTTCCGCAATGGTCGAGCCATTCCATAAAGGGCCATTTTTGAATCATGACGCCATAGTCCTCAATGAGGACTTTGTAAGGCTGCAAGGGTTTGGGGATCTCCCATAGGTACCTTTTTCGGCGTCCCCGGAAGAAGGGTTATAGTATTTTTGGGTCTATATTGGGGTACCCCTATTTCGGGAAACTCCCATTTCCCTAAACCCTCAACCCTAATAAGGTTGTATTCTGGACGCATGGGGCCCTGGATGGGAGATCCTCAGGATTTTTTTTCCGGTGTGTTAAAGGCTTATACGTGAAACCCTAAACCCTGAACCCTACTATAGGTATAGTCCCTCTTAAGCAGATAGAATATGGGGGTTATATTGGGATAATGGAAAAGAAAGTGGAAACTACTATTTAGGGTTTAGGGTGTAGGGGTATAGTCCCCCTCAAGTAGATAGAAGATGGCTTCGGGTATGTTATAATGAGATCCCCATATACCCCATATTCTATCTACTTAAGGGGGACTATATTCATCTCCCCCATTCCTCCTTAAAAGCGGTGCCATCCACCCGAAGAGTGCAAGCGGTGCAAGGCATCTGCGAACCCAAAAGGCTTTACCCTGTCAGGAATGACCTCAAACCCTAAACCCTAAACCCTAAACCCTAACATCAGTAGGAGCCTGTTTAGGGCTTAGGGATGCTCATGCTGTGAGCCCAATGCTAGGGTTTAGGGTTTAGGGTTTAGGGGTTTAGGGGTTTAGGGTTTAGGGGTTTAGGGTTTAGGGTTTAGGGGTTTAGGGTTTAGGGTTCGCATATACCCTGCTACACATGAGTAGTATTTTATTTGGGGATACTATGGTACCCAATACAGAGTCAGATTCTATCCTCCTTTTGGTTATAGTATTTTGTAGAAGGAGGAAAATCTTATTGGGTTTAACCACCAAAAATACCCTGCTACACATGCGATGGCAATATCATGGGTCTGTTTCGACACCTATTTTACTAATGCTTCCAGCACATGTCACCCATTTCTTTCTAAACCCTCAACCTTACGCACTTAACCCTAAACCTTAGGTGGACCCCCCACCCAGTAACAGTGACTATAGGGGATAATAGGGATTACATTAGGGTCCTCTTATATTCCTATTATGCCACTATTACAGGGTGAGGGGTCCTCCTAACCTAAACCCCAGACTTGGTGGTAGTACTTCGAAGGCAGACCTTAGTGCGCGCAGCCTAGCTCACCTGAAAGTCGAAGGGAAGTGGCAGCGTCCAAGTTTACTAGGAGGCTCAGCGGACTTTGTACCCTAAACCCTAGACCCTACACTCTAAACCTAGACCCAAAACCCAAAACCCGAAGCTGCAACTGGCAGCCAGAAAGCCCGGTAGTAAAGGGTTTAGGGGTTAGGGTCCCAGGTAAGGATTATACCCTAGTCTCCCAACTCGGTTTCCCACATTAGGGGGACCCAATATGGACACCAAAGTACAATGCTCCTTACTAATAATGGGAACCTCCGAAAAGGTACTTTTTTGAGGGGGGGTGAGGGAAATCCCAAAAAAACCAAACCCAAAAGACTAAAGCAGACTTGCCAAAGTCCCTGCTCCTCTGTGTAGGATTGCGGAACCAGTTTGGTTGGGTCTGGCTGAAAAGTTCGGAGGCTAGAGTCCCAGGGGAAACAGACTTCAAGGACTCAGCGTTTTAGGACTTAAGGTTTAGGTTTTTAGGGAGTTTTGGCACGTAGTCCGCGCCTTGATTAATAAGGGCCCTTCCCCCTGCAATAACCCCAATTACCTTCTGATTTAAGGATTATACCGACTAATGAGGGGGTAATTACTACTAAGCTGTAGGTACTTGGGGTTACGGGAAAATTTCAACCCAGTAGTCTTGTGATCCGAAGACCGATTCAGCTAGATGCGCATGCATCTTGATGGGGTGTATATAATTGATTTTAACGCCTTATCTAGGTTTTAAATCTATTTCAATAGGTTTTGATTGGATAGTGACCTGTCTTGAGTCAGATTTTCAGAGTTTTCATGAAAGCTATTCTGCTGTCATTCGATTTTGATTGCTTTCAAATTGATTTTACTTTGACTGACATGTTTTGGCTAAGTTCAACAAGGTTTCTTGTTGATTTTGTCAGCAGATTCCAATACTGCAAGGATGCGAGAGGGATTTCCATTAATCAAAAGAAAGAGCCTTTGGTGCAAACTCCGTAAGGGATAGCTCAGGAAGCAACGTTATGAATTTTATTACTAAGCAATTCAAGTCACAGAATCAAAGCCCTAAACCCTGAACCCTAAACCCTAAACCTTAAACTTAAACCATGAACCCTAATGCGAAGGGCGGACTTAGCAAGTAAGTCAGGCTTCCGAATCAGCTTGCCTTCTCTGATGTTAAGAGCAGCCAAGTAATAAGCCCTTCTAACTTAGTATTAGCATTAGTATGAGTATTAGTTTTAGTATTGGTATTAGTTATTAATTATGCGGAATTAACATCCCTGTTGGCTATTATTCTAGGGGCTCGCACGCAAGGTCCGTAACGGGTAGCTGAGGAAGCACTGTTTGAGCCTTTAATTCCTAATGGAGTTTGATAAACAACTCGAGCCTTCTCGGAGTCTGCTCTCTTATCGGGGATTTGAAGTTTCCAAATTCGGGCTTCAGTTCTTACAGCTTTAGAATGTGAAACTAAACCCTCAATCTAGACCTTGCCACGTTCTAGGGTCTGGGAAAAATCGCTTTGAATCTAACGTGTTTGGGGGCTTATAGCTGCCTCGGCCGGTAAAGTTATCTATGACCACGAATTTTGCAAAAATAGTTTGCTCCAAATCTGGTAGATTGTTTTAATCAAGAGCACGGATGAAGGTTTAGCTCTTAGGGTCTACGTATTTTTGAAGATTTTGAGTCGCCATGCCGCATAATGTCGCGCTTTGGGATTATGGCGATGTAGCCTGCTCTTTGTATTCTCATACAGCAGCGCCAGAAAGCCTCTGCAAATTAGCCGGCCAGCGACCCGGCCGGATGTCATGTCGGCTTGCTCCCAGGATGCAGTTTCAGAGCTGACATTTCTGCACGCGCTTGTTCCGATGTTTCAAAAATGATTTTACTTGAGGCCTGGGGTCTTACTGTCTTACTGCTACGCGAGTTACACCACTTGAGGTTTGAAACATCGCCCTTTGGGCCTGCGCCACCCTAGGCCCTAAACCCTACATCCACAACTTCCTAAGATGAGAGGGTCCCTTACGGACCTAAAGTCGCAAAGAGGGTATCGTGGCGCATGCCCATCCAAGTGCGATGCATGTGAGCTCGGGGTTAAAATGACGCGCGACCTCTCGAGGTGGGAAACAACGAGAGGCTTAACAATAATTAGTGCGAACCTATAGTCCCCCTTAAGTAGGTAGAATATGGAGTATGCGGATCTCATAATAATATACCCAAAGCCATATTCTATCTACTTAAGAGGACAATAAAGCAAGAATGACAGCAGCAGCCGCAGCAGCAGTCGTCATCAGAAGTGCAGGAGTGGTAATGGTTTAGGGTTTAGGGTAATGTCTGTGGCAGCAGTTTGCAATAGCCACAGCAGCATCAGCAACAGACGCACTCTGGGATGCGGGAATGAAATGGCCCTTGCAAGTAGTAAGAGCAAGTCTCCTAAAGTTAGCAATCTTGCCTCTTGACGCATCAAGTTTACTACCGAGAAGATTACGTTCCGTATTGAGACCCCTAAAGTACTGACTCTTCCCCTGGTCATACATACTCCCGCCCCTCCCTGCCCAAAAAGAAGCCCTAAACCTCAAATCCTAAACCTATACTATTTAGCTCATTGCAGAGGTGGAGAGTTTCCATTACCTGAGGGAAGCCATGATGAACCGTGTACCTCAAGGATGTTTAGGGGTTAAAAGAATGATATGAGCTATAGTCTTAACTCCATAAGTGGGGTTATATAGGGTGTAGAGTTTAGGGTCTAAACTCCCTAAAGGGGTGATTATTTGGGGGATTATATAGGGGACTATCACAGGGACATACTAGGAGTTAAGACTATAGCTCATACAGGGTTTAGGGTTTGAGACTATCAGGCTTTGCTGGGAACTGGGGTTTCCATGCTGGTAGGTCATGACCGCTGTGCCGTGGATGAACTTGACGTCGGAGGCTCGAGCCTAATTTGATTTGTCACATGACCATGAAATCCACGTGCTTTAGATCGGCTCCCTAATCAGGTTGACCCTACCGCCGCTAAATACTCTTAGTATCTTACTGTATGAATGATGCAACTCCTGGATAGGACCTAAGGTGTTGGTATCGCTGCTATTCTTGACTCTCATTCTAGTCTTCTTCTAAGGGCTATGATTGTTGTGTTATGCATAAGTACTACGAGCTGAGCATGCTTTTGCCCTTGCTAGGGCCAGTGGAGCAAAACCTGAAGAACTCCTTGTTCCTTGCAGCAGGCATCATACCTTAAGTCCGTTTAGCTGGCTAGACAAAGCTCCCAAGCCATAAGCCGTAAGCTCTACAAACCGAGCCCTCAACCCTCCAAGCCCCTAAACCCTGAACCCAAAACTTTCAACCCTAAACCCCAAACTCCCAAACTCCCAAACCCTCAAGCCAAAACTTTAAACCCTAAACCTTGAATCCTAATTGCTTAATTCAATTTCCAACGTTCCGTCCGTTTCTGTTGCATGCTGCGCGCGGGACCTCAGCCTCTTTTTAAGTCCGGCCGGGGCTTTTGCCACCTCTGGGCATCCAGGGTTTGGGGTTTAGGGTTTAGGCTTTGGGGTTGGGGGTTTAGGGTTTAGGGTTTAGGGTTGGGGGTTTGGGGTTTGGGGTTGGGAGTTTAGAGTTCGCGATTGGGGGTTTAGGGTTCGGGGTTTGGGGTAAGTTTAGGGCTTGGGGTTTAGGGTTTATGGGGTTTGGAGTTTAGGGGTTGGGTGTTCAGGGTTTAGGGCAGCGCTTGAAGGGCCAGGGCTAGATATGAGTGGGGCTACTGGTCAGTCCAATGATGTTGCAGCTGTAATTGCCTGTCCTACCTGCAGCTATGCATGAACCAGGGAAAATAGGTTGCACACAGAAAATATAGTCCGTTGGAACCATTATGGTAGATCCCCATGGCTACTGCGTCATAATTTGCTTACCTAGGAACCTTCTAGTAGAATTGCCCCACACGAGCAACCCCACTTCCCTACAAATATCACCTGTCGCTGGATACCAGGCTTCGGCCAGAGCCTCTTATGTAGCTCCTGTTTGGGTACTAAACCATAGCAAACCCCAAAAGGGAACCACATGGGAGCCGTGGGTACTCCTTAAACTCTGAACCCTACATCGCTTCAGGATCAAGCAGTTCAAGTAAGGTTTACGTCAGTATCAAGTTTGCTCAGGGTCCTGGAATTTTACATTCGTTTTTAGGGTTTAGGGTGGACAATTTCATCTGGAGGATCTACTCAGAACTTGTTCTGGGGTTTCGAGAAAGGGGGGCAATATAGACCGCCGAATACTGCAAGCCTTATTGTAGTGGCTCCCAATAACCATGA
Organism: Symbiodinium pilosum; assembly: GCA_905231905.1. Taxonomy (NCBI): domain Eukaryota; class Dinophyceae; order Suessiales; family Symbiodiniaceae; genus Symbiodinium; species Symbiodinium pilosum. The sequence continues at coordinate 5,347 of CAJNIZ010000447.1, read as the reverse complement.
TTTTCTGACCCCCCCCGTGTGCACCCCAAGTAGCAGCCACAGCAGCAGCAGCAGCAGCAGTTGTTCTGTTTAGGTTTCATATTACCAAACACAACCTAAGTCTAAAAGCCTAAGCTTACTGGGTTTAGGCCTAAGAGAGAATAGCTTCGTAGCCCCTATGTGATCCTAAGATTCTATGTTGGTTTCCATTTTCGATTTGTTCACCACCTACCAGCAACGCCACAAGTAGAGTCCCTCGTGGCGAGGGAGGAGACCTTTGGGAGTTCCACCCAGGGCCCGGCCCCTCAACCCTGAACCTTGAACCCTAAACCTGAAACCCTAACCCCTAGACCCCTAAACCCAAAACCCCGGTAAACCCTAAACTCGAAAACCCTTAAACCCTAAACCCTAAAACCCTAAACCCTAAAACCCTAAACCCTAAATCCCTGAACCCTAAACCCTAACTTAAAAGTAGGAGTCGCCAGGCAGGCTTGTGCGAGGCAAGGCTTAGCGCCATGGTGAAAATACAACTACCTGGACCCCAAAAGTATGTAGCATAATGGCCTTTATGGCTATTATTGGGAGGTTTAGGGCCATTATTTTACATACTTCTGGGGTTTTAGGTATACCCTAGAATTCCAAACCACCAGTTTAACGAGGTGCTTCAAGTAAACCACACAGAAAACTGAACCCACTGTGAAAACTGGTTCTTCAAAGAATTGTCCTGATCTACTCACGACAAAGGTGCGCATGAATCCCGTGGAAAAAAGCTCATGAACTTTGGTTGAGACTTTCATTTTTCGCATCGTTTTCAGTGCCAAGAAGTTTCACAGTATTTCGGGCGGGTTTCACGGTTTTCTTGGTGGTTTTTACGGTGTTTTCACGGCCTTTTCACGGTATTTTCACGGGCATTGTTTTCTTAGTGCATTGCGCGAGCTTGCCCTGGTTCTTTTTGGCTTACACTCGGGAAGTTGTGTGGATAGGTCTGGACACACCAGCTGAAAGTTGGAGACCGGAAAATCTGAGCCCACCAGTTAAACGGGTGGATTGGCAACCCACCAGTTAAACGAGGTGGCGGAAGGCTAGGGTATAGATAACGACAGTGCATCAGGAACGCAGGGCCTGCCAGGATCACTTATGGTGAGCACGCCATCGCTCTTCTCACGATTCTCTACTTGGCTCTTCGCAACGCCTGCCTTGACCTCCAATCCTACGAGTTCATTGAGACGGGAATCCAAGTCATGTGTGCTCTGTTCTCTGCCCTAAGGGTCCAAGGACCCAAATAATAGGGCTTTAAGGCCCAAATACTATAATATTAGCGGTATTTGGGCCCTAAAGCCCTATTATTTGGGTCCTTGGACCCTTAGGGCTGGAGTCAAGACAAGGAGTGGAAGGAGATTAGCCACAACGTCACTGCTCATTGTCTGCTTCACTAGTTGGGCCTCTTACGGATCAGGCCATCCCCCCCTCTGGGGATTGCGGGTTGGAGTATGCATGTAGCATAGACCCTTAGCCCTAGACCCTAAACCCGAGCCCCTAAACCCTATAGACCCTATTAGAAGCGAAACCCTCAACCCTCAAGCCGAAACCGCGTACAAGGAAGGTCCTGTACGACGGTGCCAGATTTCCTCCGCCCATGGTATGGGTGTTGTTTAGGGTCTATAGGGGTTGTATAAGGGATAATTGAAAACAAAATGGAAATTACTATTTAGGGTTTAGGGTTTAGGGCTTATAAGGCAGGAATTCGACTGTAGGCCCGTAGTCTCGCTGGCAGAAATCTTCCGCAAACGGTCTTGCGAAGCGTTATCTGTAAAGGGCTGGGATGCTTTAGCTTCGTATACTACTGACATTCTCTCCAAAACTTGTACTGCAAATATTCTTGCCGATGTCTACTCTGTGCCCTCGAGCCGAAACACCAAACTCTCTCAAACCCACAAACCCTAGACCCCAACCACCAAAAACCTAAACTTCCAAGCCATGAACCCCAAAACCCTAGATCCCTGAATCCTCCCAAAGACTAAACTTCTAAACCGTGTACTTCTTAGGCTGCCACAGCTGATGCCTGCCTGGGAATGGAGGCAGTGAAGGCAGGGGGGGTTCCTGAAACTGAGGTACCCTAAAGACCATACATATATATATATATATGCAGATATATGCATATGTATATACAGGGACTCCGAAAATGGAACCCCAGATTTTTTGGAATCCCTTTAAACCCTGAACCCCAAACCTTGAACCCTATTCTTGAGACTCCCTATTTGGGGTTCCCATTCATTAAAGTCTGTATGCATCTGAGGCAGACGGCGAACCTGATTAGCATCTCTCACTTCGACGGCTGCTGTAGACACGACTTGACAGCTCAGATTAGGATTGAGGGTTTATAGGGTTTTAAGGTTTAGGGTAGGAACCCCAAGAATGTAGTAGGAATAGAATAGGAGAATGAGGACCCTGGTAGGCACATTTTTTCTTGAGATTCCCTGTTAGGGTTTCCATTCAGAGTACTTTCCAGTGTGTCGGACCTTGTGAACTCCCCACAGCCTGACCAACGAACGAGAAGATGATATGGCAGGGTTGTGTAGATTCTTGCCAGGATCTGTTCATGTTGCATTCGCGGGAAAATCTTGCCGCCACTGCCACTACCGCCACCACCGCCGCCACCACCGCCACCGCTGCCGCCGCCGCCACGGCCCGCACCACCACCAACGGCGCCGCCACCGCCACCGCCATTGCCACAGCCGCCCCTAAACCCTACACTCGTAACGCTAAGCCACCCAGCTGCAGAGGCCGTTATCTGCGTGAGCCGATACCGCCGGAAGAGGGATGCCGAGGCTTTTCTTAGTGAAGGGAGCCTAAGGTTCAGGGTTTAGGGGTTTTAGGGTTTAGGGACCCCCCACCTAGTTCTAAGGGATACTGGTGAGTATGCTAGGGTCCCCTTATACTCCTAGTATACCACTTTCACGGAGTGGGGGTCCACCTAAGGTATTTACAAGACCTACAATTACTTTTCAAGCCCCCAGACTCACAGGCGATGAGATTTTAATACAGGGTTGTAGACCGAGCTTCGAAGTTCCCAATCCATTTTGGGGGTCTGGGAGTTTCACGGTGTAGTATCCGGGATAGAAGGCGTGGGGGTTATGTTCCCAATTACGTTCTTTCACGCTAATTTTTTCTGTCAGATTGTTGGTACTAGTCAGTCCTAGAAGGCATACAATGGCCCCTATGAGCACCAATATAATCCGTGTTTCTATTGCATGTTCCACCTAGTGTTCCATTTGCTTGTTTGCTATCTCCAGATTACTTAAATAGTCTGTTGATTCCCACCACTCTGGGGGGGTCAACGAACCCTAAACCCTGATTGTAGAGTTCAAGCCTGGGGCGCGGAACACCTGCAATTGTGGGGTCCAAAGAGCAGTCCTTCAGGTTACGATGGGAGCATGTAGCCGTACAAACTGAGGCAAACCCCGTCCTTGCAAATTGGACACCCTATACAACCTCCCTTGGGATGAGGTGTTAGGCTGTAATTAGCGCGGGGCTTGGTGGTAGGGCTACTAAGCCGTCACCATGTCTGAGGACGAGCCCTAAACTTCCCGCCACCCCTAAACTCTGAACCCTAAACCCCTGAAACCCTAATTGTTAAACGTTAAACCCGAAAGCAAAGCCCCAACCTGGGAAGAAAAAGATAGGTCGGAGGTAGGGGGGATTGAGGATGCCGTTTTCAAATTGTTGTTTAAGGTCTTACTACCCCCATGTAGGGGTTTAGGGTTTAGGGTGCCCCAATAATGGAGAATCAGATGGCAAAGAAATTCAATAACGACATGGAAGCTGGGTTTATGTAATGTAGGGGTTCATAAGATGTCTATCTTACATTGCTGGCGGATGCCGCTGAATTGTCCAAGGTCAAGTGTGGTTTGGCTGGATGCTCTAAGTTCCGCTGCAGTACGCGCTTGTCGTCCAAGGTGCCTGAACGGAAGTCTCCAACAGTTAGGGCCACCCATAGTCTCCACATAGTAGAAGCCCAATTACTGAAAGGGGTTAGGATTCATGCAGCCATAGCTAAAACAGTCTTGCAACTGTGGATAGAGACTTGGAACCTGAATTTCAAACCAAAATCTCATCAGAGACCTGCATCGATCAGATGCCCTACAGATGTGCGAGTTTTCATAATACTTCAGGGAAAATCCTCCACATGACTGCGTCGCCCGACCCGTAGGGTCCAAGTGCCCAAAGAGTAGAAGAATTCGGAATACAGTACCTAAATATTAACTATGTTTGGATGAAATTCGTGACTTCTTACAGACTTGGACTTTTAGAATCAGAGCCCCCATATCTTTGCAAGTCTAGGTAGATACAGCCCGAGTTTTCACTAGGTCCGTCACCATTGCCGCTATAGACCACACTCATACTTCGTAGTGTACCTACATAGCCCGAAAGCCCTGCACCACTGCAGTCCCCTTAACCATGCAATCTGTGATGTTCTTTTACATTTGATTCTCCATGACTGGGAAAATTTTTCCCCTAAAGATCAAGCCTTAAAATCCCAGACCCTGATAAAACGCAAAACCCTAAACCCTAAACCTCGCTCGGACCGCGCGTCTTGCCACGCTTCCACACGATCAAAAGTGTACGGAGG
>CAJNIZ010000446.1:0-31981 GCA_905231905.1 Symbiodinium pilosum | reverse complement strand
AGCACCTTCAAAAGACTGGGTTGCTGTTAAGGCACTTAAATTAAGTTACCATAATGGGTTTAGGGTTTAGGGTTAAGGGACTTAGATTAAGTTACCATAATGGGTATATATAGTAATTTATAGGGTTTTCCCAATATAGTGACTTAATTTAAGTTTCTTAACAGCAACCCAGTTACTGGGAGGATCAGGGGGACTTAGTAATAAGTGGGTTAATAAACTGATAAGCTATACAACAACACCAATTTTCCTCCCTGTATTTACCTACTTACTAGTCCCCTAAACCCGAAATACTATACTAGTTTCGATGTTCTTTTCCATTTTTACCAACCCTAAACCCTAAACCCTAAACCCTAGTCCTCATGACCCCCCAAGTAACTCGGGGCAGAGCCCACAGGTTCAACGGTTCAGGGTTCGGAGCTTCACGGTTTCGACTAGGACTAGGATTTTGGGGTTTAGGGTTTTGAACTTCAGGGTTTAGGGTGTAGGGGTTTAGGGTTTAAGGGTTTGAGAGTGTAGGGAATTTGGGGAAGTTCCTGGCCAAGTTCTGTCGGAGTTGTAGAGGGCTCCTGTCATTCGAATACCAGACTGGAATGTAAAGGCTTCTTCTTTACAGTTACTGGTTGCAGTAGGGAATTAGGAATGGATCCCTCTCATGGTTTCTATATGAACACAAAAATAATCTGAACCTTATCCCTTTTCTTTTTTACCTGTTTATCCTGAAGACTACCCCTATAGACACCCGAGCTCCCATTTCATGTTGAATGCGCTTTATCTGGCTTTGCATTCCCTACTACTATCCTTGGACCCCAAACCCTCATGGCTCGAAACAACTAGCAAGTAGATACCCCAAACCCTCACCCCTACACCCCAACACCCTAAGCATATATCTTTGCATGTCTTGATATGGGCCACAGTCTGAACTCCAAGCATCGCCCTTAATAAGCCCTATGATGGTCCCCTATATAGCTATATAATCCGCTTTAAGGAGTTGAGACTATAGCTCACATGCTCCTGTGTATTCCTTCGTGACTATAGATGGCGTGTGGAAACTGCGGGATTTCCGGCCCTGCCATGACACAATCACGTCTTGTTCGTGCGGCCGTGGTTTTAGGGTTAAGGGTTTAGGGTTTACGTAAGCGTTACTCCCCCAACAGTACCCCGGAACCTCGCAAGGTTTAGGGTTTGGGGTTTAGGGTTTAGGTGAATTTGGGCAACCTCACAAGGCTTAGGGTTTAGGGTTCACACGACCTTTTGGAACCTCACAAGGTTTGGGGGTTGGGGATTTACATGGACTGTTGGAACCTGACAAGGTTCAGGGTTTCGGGTTTACATGGCATTTTGGAAGCTCACCAGGTTTAGGGACTAGGGAGGGCCAAAAAGATTCACTGGCCCTGTAGGTTCTCAATCCCTTTGAGGCCTTTCACTTGCTGCGAACCGCTGAAGGTGGCATTCCTTCCGAGAAAAAACCCTGAAAAAAAAAAAACGACACGCAAAACAGATGCAGCAGTTTCCAATCTTCCTTGTCGATTTGATTTTCAGTTACCCATATTAATACAGATGTACTTTGAACACCCGAAACCCTAAATCCTCAACCCTAAACCCTGGACCCTACACACCCTAAACCCCAAACCGTAAACTTCACACACCAAAACCTAAACCCTCAACTATAGACCCTATGGACCTTTCACACCCTAAAACCCTAAACCGTAAACTTTACCCGCCTTAATCCCTAAACCCTGAACCCTAAACGCTAAAAGACTATCGACCCCCCCGGGGCGAGGCGCCGCATGAAGGGGCCATGGAAAGCCATAGCCGGATGGAAGCCCAGTGCATTGAGATGCACCCAGAGCCTGGGTTTTTAAGGGCTTTAAGGGTTTAAGGGTTTAGGGTTTAGGGGTTTAGGGTTTAGGGGTTAAGGGTTAAGGGGTTTAGGGTTTAGGGCTTAAGGGGCTTAGGTTTTGGGAGCTTAGGGTTTAAGAGTTAGGGCTGATTAAGGTTTAGGGTGAGCATCTTAGTGCGTTCGAGCATTTTAAACTTATGCAGGGATGTCTACCGGGCTATATGAGGGGACATGCATATGTGCAGGGTTGAATGGAGATATGTCAGGTCATATGGGCATGTGTATGGTTTGGGGGGTGAGGGTCTCGGTTCGGTTATGCTTGAGGGTGTAGGATTGAGGGGGCGTTCTCCAAATGGGGCTACAATTGGCACCTAGTTAATCAAACAATTAGAACAAGGTTTTGGGGGCTCACATTCTTAGGCAATTCTGTACTTAAGGTGCTGGAGGTTGGAAGTACTTAGGATCTAGGGTTGAAGGGGACCGCGTGTAAGGCTAAGGCCAAGGTAAGTAAATGAAAGCAGTTACCAGGCGGTTGTCCTTCTAGACGTAAGGCTTATATAAGGCGTACGTGGGAGACTATGCGGCATATAGGGCTATGTATCGCTGAAATCGGGCAACTAAAAGGTTTGGGATCTAAAAAAGGGCGGTACGGCCTTACGATGCTAAAGTGTTAGAGATCTTGGCTTTAGCAAGGCTTATGGTACTCCTTTAGTAGATTGGCGGTTGGTAATATGAGCCAGTCCAAAGTCCTAGTATCCCCCTTAATAACCCCTATAGTAGTCCCTAAATAACGCCCATATAACCCTAAACCCCTACCCCCCCTTTAAGGAGTTTAGACTATGGCTGATAGGCATACAGGCTGCCTCCAACTTTGAGGATGTTGCATCTTCGAGGAGAAGTTGAGTGCAACAACGACTGCGAGTATCGCAGAACCTTGAATGATTGAATTTTAGGGTTTAGGAGTTTAGGGTTTAAGGGTTTAGGGTTCAGGGATTGGGGTTTAGGGTTTAGGGTTTAGGGTTCAGGAGCACCCGCTTGCACGAACAGGTTCTTAACATCTCGTCCTATGAACTATGATATCTGCCTTCGTGTTTTTCAGGCTCCTGATAAGCCCTGAACCGGCCTTTACCTTAATCCCAAAATCCCTAAATCCCGTAACCCTAAATGCCAAATTCTAAACCCTTTAAGTGCCTAAACCCCAACCCAAACATCCCAAAATCCCCAAACATGTAGGCCCTAAACTAACCCTAAAGCTTGGGTACTGCCCCCCCCTCAGTAACAGTTGGATAATTTAAAAAAAATGGTTTTATATAGCCCTTACTAGGATCCCTATTATAAACTGTTCGGGGGGGGGGGGGCAGTACCCAACCTAAACCCTAAACCCCAAAATCCAATCACTCAGGTTCTGCAGCGACATCAGACCAAGGCACTCGGGCTCTTGGCGGGACAGGATGTAGTTCCTGGCGAGGCTCTTTTTGAGGTACCGAAGGAGCCCGAAGGATTTAGGGGTTAGAGGTTTAGGGGTCTGAGGGTTTTAGGGGCTTTAGGGTTTAGGGGTTTTAGGGTTGCGGGCTTTAGGTTTGAGAGTTTCATGTTCGTGTGTAGGTTCTACATAAATGCAAAAAATGTTGCGGTCCATTTCAGCTACCCTTCACCATAGATATACAAGGGTCCAAAACCATGGTAATTATCTTTGCCCCTTTACTACTATGATAAGACTTGGGAGGTACCATGCTTAGGGTTGCAGTTTAGGGTGATGCTTGCTGAGGTACTGTGCTTTGAGTTTAGAGTTGAGGTGAGGTTTAGGGAATCTCTTGTTGATGTACTATTGGTCGAATGGGGAACTACTCAGGATTCAGTGTTTGGGCATTACAAGGAGTATATGAGCAGTATAAATACATATATACATATATATGAGGATATTTATGTGCAGGGTTCAAGGTCATGTAGCCTCCCCCAAACTAACATGGAGCCCCAAAGGCCCCGCTCTCAACAAGGTAGTAGTTGTCCTGGAGACCGTTGGCAGGTTCCATGTTAGTTCGGGGGGGATGGTCCTTCTTCATTGTATGTCGGTTCAATTCATAACAACATCCAACATATCTCAGTGGCCCTGAACCCATCATGCCCAACTTCCAATCTGAGCAGTACTTCAGGTGGACCTTTCTCATAGACAGTGCGTTTTTCTATGACCTTAATCTATTCTTCCGCTATCCTCTTGGCTTTTGATTGATCATGAGTAGTCCGTACATATTCCACATCGTATCTTTGCACATTAAATGTCCATTACTAGTGCTGTGGAGTGTATTTTCGCCCCTGAGGGATGTAAAAAGTGGAGACCAGACTTCCAAACACAAGGAGGCGGGATGGTGCAATAGCGTTTGGGCCTTAGGGTTCCGAAGGCTCTGGAACTAGGACCAATTCGGGAGTCAGTTTCCTCTGATCAGGCGGAGAATGTTCAGCTACGCATGCCCCAACCCACGCGCGCCAGTGAACCGAAAATTGTGCACCCAAAACGTCCACCCCTAGCCGTAAACTCCTGGACCCAAATCGCGAAATCGCCTAGACCCCAAGAGCTCCAAACCCTGAACCAACAGAAACGAAGCACAGGGATCCTAAATCAAAGCCGGGTTTAAGGCTTTTTTGGCTGCCCAGCAGCAGGCGCAGCAAGTCGTCCATAGCCCCGCGGCGGTCGGCAATGGGCTGCTCAACCACAGAAGGCTCGTTGCCTCTTGGCACACGGCTTACGGGTTTTCAGGATTTGTGGGTTTTTGGAAATCTGTTCTGGGTAATTGAAAATTCTTGATTTAAGGTCTAGGGAGCCCTTCGCCAGCACAACAAGCAACCAGCGGTAGGTGGTTTCCAACCAAAAAGGCTCGGTGCTGCCGTACTAACTGCCATTGGAACTTCAAGTGGGGCCAGAATGTTACCCTAAACCCATAGACCAAGAATTACCCTAAACGCTAAATGCAGAATCTTACCATAAACTCTAAACTCAGAATCCTACCTACGCCTATGAACACCAAACCCAGAAACCAAAAGAGATGGCCCAGCTGCTGTATGGCGTGGTGGCGGCTGTCGTGGGGCTGGCTGCGCCGGCGATAGTGGGGGTGCCGGCCAGTGCGGGGGTGATTCGTGGCACCTCACCTCGAAGTCAAATTCACTTACTGGTTCTTAAACGGGTTTGGAGGGTTTGAATAGAGGGACTACTGTAACCCAGACCCATGATTAATGAACCCCCTACCCTTTATAGGGACTATAGTAGGGATCCTAATATTAAGGCCCTTAGAAGGAGGGGATTTACTAATCATGGTTCGGGGTTTGAGGGTCGGGGAGCGAATTTAGGGACTACTACAGGGGTGTAGATGGGGATTACATAGGGATGTACTCCCCACTCTCCCTAAAGCACCGTAAAGGTAGGGGGATTCAATTTGGGGGTTTCCAAATATTTGGGAACTACCTTTTTGGGAGTTCCTATAAAAAGCGAATATTGGATGTTGGGGCCTGTACTGGGTACACCTCGGATCGTGAAAGTGGACATCAAGATCCTCATCCACTGACCCTAAACCCTAAACCCTAAAGCGCGTGCGCTTAAGACGGACTCTTTAGGATGCTCGCGGAGCCCGAGAAATTGTTCTCAGAAACTTGCCCCAAACTGACATGGATGTTGGCCTTCAAACATTGGATTCCCTTGCGCAGAACTCAAAATTGAGGATGCCTAAGATGGCTTGTTCCATGTTGTCAGAATGATTGTGTTGGAGACTCCCCCGCAAAAACGGACCCATAACTTTGGGAAACCTATGCTCAATCCCCCACGTATCCTCTAAACACTTACATTATCCCCATCATAGACTCGGGCCCCTAAACCCTAAACCCTACATCTTACGCCCTAAAGCAGAAATCCCACAGGAATTCAGGACATCATGGGGTAATCTTTGAATTCAGACTGGACCCTCAACTTGCTGGGCCCTAGGCAGACCTGAGGTATCCCCTGAAGCCTTTTGCGCTTCCATCTCAAACCCATCCTGAGGGAATGGCGGCGCTTGGGGCACCCGTAGTAGTCCCTGAAGGGCTGGTTACCCAAGCCTCCGCGGGGCCGTGCTTTCGGGCTTGAAAATTAGGATGTCGGGCTTGGGTTAGGGTTTAGGGTTTTAGGGTTTCAGGGTTTTTTGGTTTAGGGTCCCAAGACAAAGCGTGTAGATGTTTGCTTCAGCCTGCTGTTCTACAACATTCAGCATGGCTTCCAACATGCTTTTGCACGTATTACCTGAAACCAAAAACCCTGAAGTCTAAATGGGGTTTCCCAAAACTAGGGGTCCTATAAGAACGATTATGGCATTTGATCGTTTTGGGAAACATGTTGGTAAACAATTAAATAGGCCTTGAAGGTTAGGGTTAAGGGGTGAAGGTTTCGGCTCTCGGGCGCAGGATCCGCTGCTCTTGAGGTAGGTTGACGCGAAGATGTCTTCAGAATCCTGGCTAAGGAAATTGAATTAAGTTACTATACTCAGGAAGCCCTGTTCTTTACGATATACCCATACATAGTATGTTAGCTTAATCAAATGCCTTAAGAGCAAGCCAGTAAAGGAGCACGGGGTTGCAGCGGCGTTAACCCCAAGCCCTGAACCCTTTTTAGGGTTCAGGGCTTATAAGTTCGAAGCATGTTGAACCTTCTCTAAGAGTGCTAGTGTCAGGGTATTCCGTGATATAACTGCCAGGGAATTGTGCTTGAAAATGGGAAGCTGCCGCAAAAGGAGCCGACTAGTCCGACTAGACCCATGTTGTAGAATGCAGTGCCATTGACAGGAACCCTTCTATTTCCCGAACACCCGTAATATGGCATGCAACCCAGAGAAGTCATGTCCACATCCTTGCAGACGTTGGACCAGAATCTCAGAGAAGTTGTAGTTCAGGAAATCACAAGAACGCTCTGGAAGGACACAGAGAGCAACACCGATGTAAATGTCGACTCACTGGTCGTTACTGGGACGTGGAAGAATGGATCATCACAGCAGCCCCTATTCGATCCCGCCAATTCTAGTAGTTGCCATTGTCTTTTCCATTCCTTCATTCCCTACTAAGGAACCTGCACGAAGATTTCCGAAATCCCGCCCAAGGCACCACGTTGCTGGGCGATTGCGGCTCAATATACCGGTGATGGAACAAATCCTTCACAAGCCTAAGCCTAAGTACCTCAAATCCCAGAAACTACGGCAGTAGTTTGGGGTCCCTGCATTCCAGGATGATGACTCCCTATATAGACCCTCTCTCTCTCTCACACGTGCTCAGTCCAAGCCCATAACCCTAAACCTAAACCTGCCCCAGAACCAAAGTAAACACTGAAAAATGGTTGTCATGAGGACTATATTAGCATTAACCAAAAAAAACTAAAAATGTTTTGGATGCCGCTGAAGAAACCCTAAACCCTAAACTGCAAGATCTGAAAGTTCTGGCTGGCCTGCGGTGATGGAGAGGAGGATCCAGAATGCCTGCACCTCATCGTCAATCTCATCCCGGTTCTTCGGCGCCTACGACTCCGGGTGAGAGATTTGGGATTGCAGAGTTAGGTCCCTGAATCCTAAACCCTAAACCCTACATCCTAAACCCTAAACGCTATACCCTAAACCCCTAAACCCCAAACCCTGGCTTGGGATTTCAGAGTTAGGTTGTGTTGCGGAATTTGTGTGAGAATTTCAGGTTCAGGGCTTTGAGCTCGAGAATTTCTACTTAGCTGTAGCACTTAGGATCTTTACAGGACTTAGTGCCTGCTAGGTACTGTTGAGTACTGTTGAGGTTTGATGGTTGCTGGCCTTGACCCAGGGATTGGGCGCCCATTCGGTGTTTCAGATTACAAGGCGAAGAGGGGATCATCATTCCGGCTATCCGAGGGAGGTAACTATACTTTCTACATGCCGGTCCACATTAGAAGTCCAATCCTTGCCCTGAATCCTAAACCCTAAACCCTACATCCTAAACCCTAAACCCTAAACCCTAAAACGTAAACCCCCAAATGCGCCTGGCGCTTCATCTTCTCCTTCTTTGCCTCCTCATCCTCGGGATCGATGCTGTCGTTCTGGCTGGGCTCCTGGTTTAGGGCTTAGGGTTCAGGACTTAGGCTTGAGGGTTTAGGGTTTTAGGATTGAGGGTTTAGGGGCTTAGGATTGAGGGTCTAGGGGTTTAGGCTTGAGGGTTTAGGGGTTTAGGATTGAGGGTTTAGGGGTTTAGGCTTGAGGGTTTAGGGGTTTAGGCTTGAGGGTTTAGGGGCTTAGGCTTGAGGGTTTAGGGTTCAGGGACTTAGGCTTGAGGGTTTAGGGGTTTAGGATTGAGGGTTTAGGGGTTTAGGCTTGAGGGTTTAGGGTTCAGGGACTTAGGCTTGAGGGTTTAGGGGTTTAGGATTGAGGGTTTAGGGGTTTAGGATTGAGGGTTTGGGGGTTTAGGATTGAGGGTTTAGGGGTATAGGGTTGAGGGTTTAGGGGTGTAGGATTGAGGGTTTAGGGGTTAGTGATTGACAGTTTAGGGTTGAGGGTTTAGGGAATGAAGGAAATTCTGCACCATTTAGTATCCCTGAAGAATTACAGTTATTGGGGCTGCCTCGGGTGGTTCAAGATTTCCTCCATCCACAGCAGGGAAGGTATATTTCGATATACTACTCTACAAACTAGAATACAAGCTAGTTACAGCTGGGATTTACTACACCTAGTTGCAAACAACACTGTGCCCTCCTCGTAGGGCAGCGGGGTTTGCAAACAGAATCCCTAAAACCTAAACCCTAAAACCGAAAACCCTAAACCCCTAAACCCTAAACCCTAAACCCGTAAAGCTTGAACCTTGGCTCCTCAATCCGAAGCACGGTCCTGAACACGCCCCCCTCTGTCTGGCCACCTCGCTAGAAAGCACCCTAAACTGGGTTGCTGTTAAGGAACTTAAATTAAGTTACCATAATGGGTATATATAGTAAATAATAGGGTTTCCACAATATAGTAACTTAATTTAAGTTCCTTAACAGCAACCCAGTAAACCCTAAACCCTAAATCCCAACCCCTAAGCCCTCCGTTCAAATCCCTAAGCCCGAACGGCTTCAACCCTACACACCCCTCCGAAATTCCATAAAGGCACAACTTACTGGCTCTTAGGGCAGAAGGGAATACCTTGTATAGGGATTATGTAGGTATTCTATTCACTTATTCCCTACTAGCCAGCAGCAAGCACCCCCAGTGATGTCCCAAACCCTAGACCTTGAACTCTAAACCCTAAACCCTGCACTTTACCTAAACCCGAAATCCTAAACCCTGAACTCTAAACCCTAAACCCTAACAAATGATGTCCAAGGGTCCGCGTCCCAGAAGTCCAACGGCTCTTCCTCCTCAGCCTTGGTCACGGGCGACTGTGCGATGAGCATGAAGAAGGCCAAAACCTGGAGGAATGAAGGGCTGGGCAGGACCCAGGGGTTATGTTGGTGGAGGTTGAGGAGGGCTAGATTTACAAATATATATGTATAGACATATACATATATATACATACATACATATCTGTGTGTGTTTGTGTGCCTGCACAAAAATATGCATATATGTATAAATGCCCGTGTATAGAGAGAGAGAGAAGGAGAGAGAGAGAGAGCGAGAGAGAGAGAGAGAGAGAGAGAGATATATATATATATATAGATACACATGTGTGCATATGCATGCGTGTATGTATACATGAAATATATATATATATATATGTGGGTCTGCATGCATGCATGCATGTATACATTTTTGTTTGTGTGTATGTACGTATGTATGTTAGCTCAAATGGGAAACTCGCCCGGCTTCTGACCAAGGCTTTCGAAGATCAATGGCGGAGCGATCCGATGATGTTGTACGGCCTAGTTAATCGCTTGAGTGCGTGCCTAGATCCCAAACCATAAAGCCTTTTGGACTCCGCGGCGAGGGTGAGGCTAAAACTCTCCAAGCCCTACACCAAGTTTAGGTCTGAAAGTCGAGCCTCGCATCCCGAAATCCAAAACTCCTGAACCCCAACTCCTGAAACTGGAAGTCCAAGCCCCTCATCTCACCCTAAGCCATTAACCCTAAACCTTAATCCCCTAAACTCTAAACCCTAAAGCCATCCCTGAGCTCTACTTGGATGACCTTTTGACTTTGCGAGTCTCTCACCTCAAGAGAGCCCCAAAGAACCTCCTGCCAAGACCCTTAAGGCCTAAACACTCTAGACCCTCTCTATTCTGAACTCTCAACCCTCAAGTCGACCCCAAGACGTTGCAACAAAGGTGAAGCACTCTTAGTGCTAAAAAATACTGTGTCATCCTTTTGTCCGTTGTTGGGCCACAACCCCTGGCTATTAAGCAGACTTATATACACTACTTAGTCAAGAGACGCTCCAAGCAAACCCTAAACAGTAAACCTGTACATGTGGGTCATATCCCCATAAGATCATGTATATTTATACACCTTATAGAAGATAGCCCCAAAAACCTCATGAGCCCTAAACCCTGCAAACCCTAAAATCGAAACTTACTGCTATCCCAGACTTCCAGCCCACCCCATATCGCCATTCTCCATGTCATGTTTCCAATTGATTCTCCGCGTAACCCGAAACCCTGTACATCCCCAAATAGCCTTACAGAACCTCTACCAACCCCATACATCCATTATACGCCCAGACTCTACACCCTAGACACTGAACTCCAAACCCTAGACCCGAAATCCTAAACGCTAAGTCCGAAACCCTAAACCCCAACTCCTTAACATTAAACCCTAAACCCTAAACCCACATCCTAAACCCTAACCGCCCAAGGAGCCAAGAGGGACTCGCAGTAGGCAACGCCTCCGCCCTCCGTGCTGGACTTGATCATCTTGAGCTCCCAACCTTGGAAGGTGGAGCTTTTGGATGGGTTTGGGGTTTAGGGTTTGGGGCTTAGGGTTTAGGGTTTGGGGTTTCGGGTTTGGGGTTTAAGGTTTGGGGTTTGGGGTTTAGGGTTTGGAGTGTTTAGGGTTTAGAGGCTTTGTCGGCTTTGCAAAGGTTTTTTCTTGATTTAGGGTTGACGGCTTCTTGGGCTTATATTGGCTGTATCATTTACAGGGGTGCATGATTTGAAAGGGTTTAGAAGGTAATCCACCTGAGTTTAGGTCTTTACGGCAAAGGGCCCGGATTTAAGCACAGGGTCATACTGATACTTCGCCCCCAAGCATTGGCAGTGTTTATGTCTTAAAGTTTAGAGGCCCGGGGGGGGATTTCTTGAAGCTTCCAAAGCGCAGTGCTCTTTGTCAGCATCGCAGAACTGGGAGGACTGCATCTACCGCCGAAACCACAAATCCTCAACCCCGAACCCTAAACCCTCAAGCCCATATGAACTTCCATTACTTTGGGTACTCAAACCTCCTTATCTCAAAATGTCAAAGCTTCAAGCTCAAAATGACCCCTACAACCCCAAAGTAATGGTGATAAAGTCAACGGGTTCTGACAACCGGAGCCCAAGAGTCGGAACCAACACGGTACTCGGCATATGACCCACAGGTAACCCATATATTGGTACTATAGTCCCTGAACCCTAAACCCTAAACCCAAACATACCCAAACCCTAGAGTCCTCTATAGAAGGTCCCTTGAAGCCCTAGGTTCTCACTTGAGGTTCCTACCCAAAGCCTCCCTCAACCCTAGACATAGATGTAGACATATACATACCTATATCTATATATATATATGTACATACACTTGAACCCAGAACATGTATAGACATATATCAAACATATATAAATAATATATATATACCTATATGTACTTGTATATGCTATATGTACTTGTATATGCTTAGGGTTTTTTATGGTTCAAGGTATAAGCCCCAATCCCAACTCTTGAAGCTAAGAAGCAGTTGGGCTCATCGGAGGCTGATTCTCCCAGGCTGTCCTTCAGATTCCAGGTGGGTGGTTCTGGTTTAGGGTTTAAGGCCTAGGGCGAGCAACCTCGTATAGGCCTTGTATACCACTTACAAGACGGCACAAACACAAGGAACCTTAAGAGAGAATTTTTGGGGGGAGTATCAGGGGGGCCTTCTATACCAGACTCTTGTGGGCCCTCCTGGGTGAAGTGCCTAGTATGCGTGTGCGGACTATTGTGGTCACACGCAGGAATTGGACTCACCGTTCGGATAGCCAGTAAGCTCCCTCGAAACAGAGGCTCTGAACTCTACAGAAACCTGTGGCTTAGGGCTTAGGATTTAGGGTTATGTAGACCCATGATTAATAAACCCCCTCCGTTTAAGGGCCTTAGATATGAGGATCCCTATTATAATCCCTACTAAGGGGAGGGTTTTTCTAATCAGGGGTCTGGGTTACCTGTGGCCCTCCTTTTTGGGGGATGGGGGTGATCCAAAGATCTGACGGAGAGGAGTGGAACTTTTTGCAACTCGTCCAGCCTAGGCCTGCATCCATAAGCCACTCCACTCCCCCAGGAATAAATGTTCCACATAATTAATGTATTCGCATACCCCAAACCCAAAAGCTTGGGGTTTGGGGATCAGCGTTTAGGGCCATAAACCCGGGCATGTCCTCTTGCATACAATTTCAAACAGCTGCAGCTTACAATAAACCCTTTTTCGAGCCCTTACACTCAACCTTAAACCCTAAAAGCTCTGAACCCTGAACCCCATCCACATTTTTCACAACCTTTGAGCAGCTAGATCTTGTGATAGGGCTAGGCTGCCATAGTTTTGAGTTCACTGCCTGCTTTGGGCTGAAAGTGGTGACCCTAGCGATGCGGACGGATGTAAAAGGATTTAGGATCTAGGTTTCAAGGTCAGGACACAGGAGACATTTCACAGGGTTAGGGAGTTTAGGGTTTTAGGGCTTTGGGTTTAGGAAGTTTAGGGCTTAGGGTTTTGGGGTTTTGGGGGTTTGGGGTCACCTTCAATGGAATTTCACGAGATTCTGATAAGCAAGCGGGCTCTGCTGGTCTTTGAATACTACCTGGACCAAGGGCTTATTTCGCTCTAGGGTTTGGGATGAGGGTGTAGGGTTTGGGGGAAGGGGTTGAGGGTTTAGGGTTTAGGGTCCTGGAGCCTATAGATAATACCTACATCGGGTCCGCCTATAAATAATACCGACAGTGGGCTATTTGGATACCATGTTTTGAGGGAGATTCACCATAACAGTCCTCTCCCCACCCCGAGATGCGCCTGTACTGACATACCAAGGGCCCAAACTCTAGGAAGCCTCCCCTTAACCAAACACTCTTCGGAATTACAGTGTTGTTGAGAGCAGATACCAAACTTTTCTCAAAGCTCACTACCCTGAGAAAATGAAAACCAAACACGCAAGTTTGGAATCCCGCCTTCGAGAAGGCAATGAGCGCCACGCAAATGTCCTGACTAATCGCATAATGCCGAGGAAGGTTTTGATTTAAAGTCGTTGGAGACGAACTTGTCTTCCCTACAAGTACCAGCCCCCACGTGCATTCGAAAGCGGAAGCCCTACATAATGGGCCCGCACCTTTGCCTGTACTACGGTTGATACTAACATCCCTGCAGGGAGTAGTCTATGGCTTAGGTTTACCGAACTTCTGAAGTTCTACGACACTTAGGGTGATGCAGGACTGTTGGTACTAATCGCATCAACGACAACTTGCTAATTCAAGAAAATGTCCAGTCATGGAAGTGCCAGGCTCATAGGTTGAGGCCAGGAGGTATAACAGCGCTACAAAGGCCTGTATGGGGGAAACTTCGTACTTAAAACCTGCGAAATACCCAAACCCGGATTAAAGACTCCAAACCCTAAAGCCTAAACTTGGCTGAAAGAGATGAAGGCTGGAAGATCCCTGTCTTGGTTTAGGGGGTTTAGGGGGTTCAAGGTTTAGGGAAGTTACCAAACTGTTCTGAACTGCATACTTCGTCCTTTTCACGGCATACGGACCAGGCAAGAAGTCCAACAAGCCAGAACCATGTTAAAAACGCCGAACAGCAAGAAGAACTGCGGTCGCCGCGCACCCTACCTTGGACCAAAATGATCTTCAGTTGACCCTGGAACACCAATTCGTTGCACTCTAGTCCTCTGCCCGCTTCAAGCGCTTGAAGTGGCGAGCCATGACGGAATGATGCGTTGGCCTTGGGGTTTAGGGTGTGGGGCTTAGGATGTAGGGTTTAGGGTGTAGGGTTTAGGGTTTGGGGGTTTGCGCTTGGGGATTAAGGTGTAATCCGGTTTTCTTTGGTATGGGTCCCCAATACGGTGCCTCACACGTCTGAGGGGCTTTCTTGCGGGCCCTTAAGAGTACATGTATGGTATAGGCTCAATAAGGCCATACTTGGGGCCCTTGGTTCTAATCTGAAAGCCTTGGGCATGTGGACTTCGGAGTTCACGAGCTTTCGGCTTTGGGGTTTAATGTAGACCCATGATTAATAAACCCCCTCCTTATAAGGGCCTTAATATACGGATCCCTATTATAATCCCTGTTAAGGGGAGGGGATTCATTAATCAGGGGTCAACAGTAGAGTTTCGGGTGCCCCGGCTGAGGGTCAAGAATGCAGTCAAGGAGATTTCCAGGCGGGTAGCTGCTCGGCAGGAACCCTTAATTAAAAGGCTTCTATTTAACGACACTAGTAGGTATACAAGGGCCATACAACTCTTTTGGTGGAAGCTGCACACCTAAAGATTGAATTCAAGGTTTAGGTGTGGGCCTTCCCTCATTGCTTGGGGGGTTGGGGTGATTTGTTGATATACTTCAATCACTACCTCAACCTTACAAGCACTGAGGAAAATCTACACTCTCAACCCTAAACCACAAATCTCGTCCCCTTCACCCAACGCCCCAAATCCTATCCGCATGAAGCCCCTACACCCTCTCTGAATTCCCAAGCTTGTTTCTACCAGTCGCTTTTCCCAGGCTGCAGCGGCCACCAGGTCCTGTTCAAGGCGTCGTCTCTGGTTTTTCTTTTGGTTGGGAGAGGGGTTGGGGGCTGAGAACCGTGAACCCTACTAAACCCTTAGGGCTTGGGGCTTCACCTCGAGCATCACACTGCACTGCAAAGAACATCCTGGGATCCCAGTCCGCTACAGTCCTCTTGGCCTTTGTCTTCGTCAGCTTCAACGACACCACTAGGGATGCTCACATGTAGAAACAACGGCGAACATGATCTACTAGAAGCATCCCGAAGCACTTTGAATCAGCTCCAAACCCGAGCCCTTGAACAATTTCCTTGAACCAGTCACCCGAACCCGGAACCCTCCCATCCTCATGCAACTGCCACATGGCATCATTGCGGTAGGGTCGGCCAATCTCCAACAGCCTCCACAAGATGCAGCGATTCGCAGAAGCTGAAGAGGTGGCGCTGGCTTTCGCTGAGATGTGAAACAACATCATGCTCGGTAGGGGGGGGCTTACTCATTTTTTTCAAAATGTGTAGAAGATATTCAACAACGTACAAACCTCGGCAAGACCAGGATGGAATGAGGCGAGTGGTCCAAGCAGGGCTACAGGATAAGTCATGGAACTTGGACTGAAACACGTTTTAGGGTTTGGGGTTTCACAGATCTTTCCTGCCCTTTCCCAAACTAATATGGAACCCAATACCCCTGTTAGCCGGACGGTAATCTACAGAGACGGCTCTAAACCTGTCTCAGATCATGATGTAACGCTTTCCAGGAATTTGGGGTTCCCTTCTGGGGTGGTCCTATGATAAGGCTGAAAGCGTAGGGAAGGAGGACCCCTTTTTGGGCAAGATCCGTGCATGGCTTTGGTCTCCAGCACATTGAAGATCAGGCCTTAGACCTTAACATCCCAAAGAAAGCCCTTCAACCTGTATGATATTAGTCATGAATACACCAAACTCGAGACACCCAACCACAGATTCGTGATGGTGGCCTCAGCCCTAAACCCTAAGCCCTAAACCCTAAACCCCAATATCTTAACACGACTTGGATCGCACAACCCTCCACAGCAAAGTCGTCCAAATTCCCAGGGAGGGGCCTTCAAACATATTCCCCGCCTCAAAGTGGGAACATGCAGAGGTATCCTAAGTGTAAGAAAGGCTAGTATGTGTCCATCAACTTAAGAATTCTTAGGGCCCCAAACAGGAACAAAGCGGATTTCTGGTGAACCCAGAGGCTAGACCCCAAACCCTAACCCTGCAGACCCGCACCAAGCCTTCGGTAGATGGCCCTTTGGTAAATCGAGTTTCGCGTGGCGTCGGTCCCCTTGTCCCTCAGGGTTCAGGGCTCTGGGGTTTCGAGTTTAGGTGCACGATTGCAGGGCTTGACAATTCAAGAAAGAAACTAAACCGGTCTCACAACTCCACTAAGAACTAAAATTCTTGGTTGTTACTAGGATTATAATAACCAAAAAATGAAAATTAGTTTGGGGGCCCCTATAGGAAACTCATCAAAGTCCCCAAATGTCTCATAATATCGGAATCCGCTTGGGGCTGCCTGCATTCAAGGTTCCCTAGGTGTCAGCGGGCAGGTTTCGGCGTTCAGTATTTTGATGGGCTGTAGCGGGGTAGCAACGGCTCAGGGATCTCTGTACTCAAAAGTTAGTCCCTATGGCTGAAAGTGTAGATGGGATCTAACTCATCTGAGCTATAGTCTATACTCCTAGTATCCGCTTGAATATCCCCTATACTACTCCCCTAAATAGTCCCCGAAATAACCCCCTTTAAGGAGTGTAGACTATGGCTCATCTGAAGCTGCTACAGCGGCAGCTTTTGCAGAGCATCTTAAAGTTTAGTCAAATATTGCGACTGTTGCTCACTCGTCCACTCGGCTGCAGAACTGTCAGGGGCGCCTGGTGCCATTTGGGGAAGATCAATGCATTTGCAAAAATTGAAGGTCCCACTTGCAATCCCGAAATCTCAGATGCTTAAGTATTGCGACTCCTGACAAGAAGGCTGAAATCATTGGAAACCCGAAATCATTGGAAGCACCAACTTGTCAATCTGCCATAGCCCCCAAAGGAGGGAGGAAACCACTTCCTACACTTAAGCCCTATCTCCTGAACATTAAATCCTGAACCCTAAACCCTAAATCCTGAAACCTCAATCCTGAACCCTAAATCTTGAACCCTAAACCCTAAACCCCTAAATCTCTAAACACTGAAACCCTCATCTTCAGGCATGCTGCTCTCGGATGTAGGACCTCTCCTCCTGCACCAGCCGGTCCAGCAGTTTGTCCTTACCCTGATCCTTGGAAAGTAAGCGTCCTTTTCGGGGGATATAGGGGAGATGTGGTTCTATGCGGGGCTACTTAGGGATGTGTATACAAAAATCATAAAAGTTTAGGGTTTAGATTGACAGATGGCTTTAGGGTTTAGGGCTGGGGAAGATTTAGGCCGTATACAGGGCCTGCACAGGGGCCACAGGGTACGGAATAGCATACGGCAGGCACTTACTTCAAGGCGGGTCCCCGCGCAGCCAGCTGCTTTCGAAAATCCTGGAGTGACCCTAAACCCTAAACCCTAAACCCTAAACCCCAACCCTAAACCCTAGACCCTAAACCCCAACCCTAAACCCTAAACCCTAAACCCTTGACCTTGAAGCCTAAGCCCTAAACCCTTGACCCTTAGCCCTTAAGCCTTAGCCTTACTCTAATCCCTATATAACCCCTATGGGATCCCTGTTATGCTACAGTAGTTCCCGTTTTCTTTTCCAGTATCCCAATAAAAACCCCGAGAAGGCAACGTCCGGGCAAGGGGCGAAAGACTTGAGGAACTCAGTTTGGAGGGTGTCCGCACCTGTGATCTCAGACCAGACCTGAGTTGGTGGTTGGGGGTTTAGGGTTTAGGGCTTAGAATTTAGGGTTTAGGGATGCAGGTTTGGGGGTGTCAGGATTTCGCGTTTAAATCTGTTGGAGGTTGAAGGCATCTTGGTTGCATGACCTCCCTGAACAAACTAAAAGTTAAAAACCTCTCATAACTTAGGTCCTTCATAATTTGGGGCCCCTTATTTTGGGAAACTATCACTTAGGTCCTTCCCCCTTTCAACAACAATTACCACCATGGGTACGTAGTAGGAGTTATTGGGGCCCTTGAAGAGGACCCCTTGAAGGACCAACCCTAAGCCCTGAACCCTTTCTCCTAAACCCTGGACCCTAAACCCTAAACTCTCATCAAGCCCATGTAAGCTCACCATTCCTTAGGGTTTCCAAATTTCCTTAATCTCAAAAACTTCGAAATTCGAAAAATTCAAGCTCAAAAATAACCCCAAAACCTAAGTAATGGCAATAATAATTAACACCCTTATCATGTAAACCCTAAACCCTAAACCCGGAGGTAGCCAGGCAGCGTGGCTCCGGATGCCGGAGGGTACACCGCGACGGAGCATCTCGTCCAGCCTTGCGTTTACTTGGGGGTCTTAGTATTTAGGGTTTAGGGCTACTTGCCGGTCATGGGGACTTAGTAAGTAGGTTACTAATGGGAAGAAAATGGAAGCTACTATAGTAGATTGGGGTTATATAGGGATAATGGAAAGGAAAATGGAGACTGCCATTTTGCTTAAGCTTCAGGGTTTAGGGGCTAGGGGTTTAGGGGTTTAGCAACTCGATTAATAATGGTAAAAATGGAAAGAAAATCGAAACTACTGTAACATTTAGGGTTTAGGGTTATGGGGGACTTAGTAAGTAGGTTAAGAATGGGGAAAGTGGTGTTATTATATGGCTTACAGGCGTTATTAATCTGCTTACTAAGGTTCCCTGACCCTCCAGTTAGCCATTGAGGGGTTGAAGGGTCTAAGGGATTTAGAGTTTTTGGATTTTATGGGTTTAGGTTTTTGAAGGTTGAGGGTTTATAGGCTTTGGGATTCTAAACTACTCCCCCCAAAAAAAATGAACATGCAACCTGATAGGTTTAGGGTTTTGGGGACTTGGGCCGCTCCGAAGTTACTCTCGTGGGACCTCAGAAGCTGTGGGAGTTTGAGGGTTTAGGGGGTTTAGGGTTGAGGGTCTAGGGCTATGGAAATGCCCCTGGAAGGGCAACTCTCATGCGGAAAGGAGAATGGGATTGCATGTTCGTAAGGGCTGAAAATTCATAACAACCGCTCGCGAACAGTCTTGAGGCAAGCGAATCATAGAGACCATAATACTCTGATGCAGAGTTGAGCCCAAAACGCCGTCAACGTGAAAACGTTGAATCCCAAATGAGCCATAATCTAAACTCCTAGCATCCCTCTTCGTAGCCCCTTATGATATTCCCCGAGATTTTCCCTTTATAACCACCCTTTAAGGAGGTTAGACTCTGGCTCAAATTACTGCAAGCCTAAGCTTGACCTCGAACATTTGCCCACAAAACACAACCTAGACAGCGAAACCCAAAAACCCGATGGAAAAGCTGAGATCCAAGGACCCTAAACGCCCCAAGGAGCTCTAGTGGCCTCTGCCCTCCAAAAAACAAGTGTTTAGGGTTTAGGGATCTAGCGATTCTAGCAACTTCAGTCCTGTCGACAGTACCGGACATTCCCAACAACAGCAAAACTGCAAAACTGAAAAAACCCAATCACACACCAAGCCCCTAGCCCGTAAAGCTCCCACACCCTGTCAGAACAGATTCCTGTCAAGCTTCTGGCCATGCCGCAAGATGAGAAGCAAGCAGGCAAGCGACAGCTAGCCCAAACCCATTATTGCATCTGCGCTTGCGCAGGCTTTGCCAGACTCAAAGGCGCTACATAAGCCTCAGCTACTATCCCCAATGACTCCTATGATAGTCCCCATAGCCCATGATAGACCCCTTGGTAAGCCCCAAAACCCTACTGCCAAGTAGACCTACCAAGCCAAGAAATCCCCCAAGAACCTCCCCCTAAACCCTGAATAGTAGTTTCCATTCTATTTTCCATTATCCCAATATAACAGCAATATGCCGCAATATTACCCCAACATAACCCTGATGAAACCCAGCACCCCCTGCAGCAGCGGTGCTCCCACAGCTGCCTGGCTGCCTGCGATTGCATCCACTCCTGTGAGGTGCTTCTGAAGGGTTGGAGGAGTGCAGTGGCCTAAGCAGTTCCCAATTTCATTTTGAGGTCTCCTACGTTTTGTATGGGGAAAAGTGCTCAGAGCTTGGGGTGTAGGTTAGGGCTCAGTGAATCCCAGAATGGTTGCTGAAAAATCCCACTTTGAGCAGTACTACTGCCTTGAAACAGAAGCATAAGGCTTGTCGGCATCTGGGCCACAGTTGGTTTCAGATTTACGCGTCAGAGTCTGGCACATAAAGATCTAGAGCTTGAGGGTTTAGGGCTATGGTGGGATTGGGGCGAAGGGCTTCAGCATGGAAAACGCCAAATTGCACAACACTATCCCTAGTATTGTTGGTACCCGAACAGAGATCATAACTATATACCTCCTACTCAAAAGCCTCCGTGACTCTTGGCGCTTGTTTCGGGCAGGGGAGATTCCAAACCCAGCAGCTACTGCGGGATCCTCAGAACCCTAAACCCTGATTTAAAATCCTGAACCCCACAACCTCAACCCTTAATCCTAACCCCCAATTCTAAACCCGAAGCCTTTAGACCCTAAACCCCCAATTCTAAACCCGAAGCCTTTAAACCCTAAACCCCCAATTCTAAACCCGAAACCTTTAAACCCTAAACCCTCTCAACCCCTATCAGCGTCAACTCCCAGCCCAGATTCTCATGTGACTAGCTATTGTTTTCTGTTGGCCGCGAGAGGTAGAAACTAAATCCTGTTTAAGGTTTAGGGTTTAGGATTGAGGGTTTAGGGTTTAGGCTTTTTTGGTACTGTCAGAAAAAGATGGCGATCTTACTTTGTGAAATACAGTGAAGCCAATAACAACGTGCTTGTATTTTGCTTGAGCAAGGTTTCGAGGACTGGGACCTCTCCGGGCAACAAAAAAACCTAAGCCCTGAATGCAACCCTAAGCCCTAAACTCTAGACCCCTACACCCTAAACCCCACCAAAGCTCCTGCACAATTTCTCAGCCTTGAACCGCACTACACGGCTCAGGCTTTAGGATTTCAGCCTCAAACATTTGCATGCCATCCCTGCCCAACGTTCCTGGCGCCAGGTGCTCAAGGATACAGGCACGCCCTTCTGCTTCTCCTCTGCCTTCCTTAGGTGCGCAGACTTGAGGCTATATGTTGTGCGCATTTCCAAAGCTTCGGGGTCCGTTTCTAAGGGGTCCCTCCCCGTAACCCGCATTAAATAGGGTCCCCCTATTATGGAAACTACCTTAATTAGGTGCGCAGGCT
Source organism: Symbiodinium pilosum (assembly GCA_905231905.1). NCBI lineage: Eukaryota > Dinophyceae > Suessiales > Symbiodiniaceae > Symbiodinium > Symbiodinium pilosum. The sequence goes on along the minus strand of CAJNIZ010000446.1, from coordinate 10,971 downwards.
AGAGGTGAAATTGTGGATTCAGGATGTAGGGCCTGTGGTCAACTTGGTGAGGGAGCCTCTAGTTGCGGAATTCCGTGTGCAGGGTGCGTGTCCAGCAGAACATACAAGTTCTGGCAAGTCCTTCATGAAATGGCCATGCCGTAGGGGCGGGGCAACTCACACAATTCATCGGAGGTCTCGGGTTCGAAGCTGCGGGAAAAGGTACACCCTTCATACCAGCATGAAACACCCCCACCTCACCCCTTAATGTCAAACTGGTTCTCGAATACATAAGGTCTGTGAGGGGAACGCCTAATATTTGGGGTATGGGGCCGTTTACTTCTAGCACCGGCGCATGCAGGGATTCGTCTGAAGATTCGGGCTTATGAGCCCACTGCCGTAAAATCCAAGAAGGACTTGATCCAACAGTCTCCAGGAATCCTCCTCCAAATTATGGGTCCCTGTTTGGGGGTCCCCATAAGAAGGATTAATGATAATCTATTGGGGTCTATATCGGGGTCCCCTTATTTTGGGAAACTTCCACTTCTTTGCCCTGGCTTAGGTCTTACCAGCTGCAATTCCCCAGCAAGGACACGGAGGCTCTACAACACCAAAAGCAAGCCATACATGGACACTACATCTACCCTAAATCCTAAACCCTAGACCCTAAACCCTACTGATCTGGGTTTGGGGTTTAGGAAAGAGGAGCCCCCCTCTGGGCATCGCCAGAATAAGGATTCTATGACTTGGACATCCTCTCATATGAGCTATAGTCTAAACTGCTACTATCCCCCTTAACATCCCCTATAGTAGTTCCCTACATGATCCCCTATATAGCCCCGTTTAAGGAGTTTAGACCCTAAACCCTATATACCCCCGCTATATAACCCTATATAACCCCATATTTATCAATCCCCTACATAACCCCCCTATAAGGGGTTTAAGACTATAGGTCCTATGGTACAGCTTCACGAATGCTGCCGTAGCGTCAGCTTGCGCCGGTAGTCACCTCAGCTCCAAAGGGGGGTATAGATACTATGGGGTTTAGGGTTTAGGGTCTATTAATATTACTATTCTTATTATTACTGCTTTTAATGTTGCCATTATTATTGTAATCGGGTCTAGGTACTGCATAGGTACTACAAGATCTCAGTCGTCAGGGTTGGTGTGGACAAGCTGTTTTTTGTTAGCTATGAGGGGGCCAGATGCCTTGTAGGGTTTAGGGTGTAGAGTTGCTACTAAGGAAATTAAAGTAAGTTACCTTCATACGATTTACTAAACCGTCTCGCCTTTCCGATTTTGCACGCAGCTGACTGGTTTTAACAGACTCCAAGCCACCTTCACCTCAAACCCACTGAGGATCATGCTTGAAATCCAAACCAAGACCCAGGAATCTCAGATTTCGGGTTTACGGTTTAAGGTATACGGTTTAGGGTTTATAGGGCTTAAATCCTATCCCAAATCTGCCCCAGACACGCCATGCCGCACGCTGCTGACGCTCGCAGCAGTCCAGGTATGGAATGCTCTCGAACATCTTCCTTGTTCTGAGGAATTATCATCCCCCTGAAGTAGGTAGAATATGCAGTATATGGGGATCTTCTTCTAATATACCCAAAGCCATATTCTTTCTACTCAAGGGGGACTATAGGAAGTTATCATCTAGGATTTAGGATTTCGGGCTCGGGACGAAGGCTGTAGGCTCTGAGAGGTTTTGTTTGCTTCTGATGGAAACTTTTGTATCCCTCTCTCTCTCTCTCTCCTGCGGACTCAGTTGCCTGTCAGCCGCGACGAAGGCCCAAGCGATATTCGCCAGACACTGCGCATTACAACTTTTGTATCCCTCGATGTTGGCAAACATCCTCACTGCTTCAATACCACCAATGACGATCTCATCATATTCACCCATCATGGAAGCACTGGTAGCGATAGCAGTACACAGAAGAAGGAACCCTGGTCATATGAGTTGCAATTTTAAACTCCTATGATACTCTCCTATATATTCCTCTATATAACCCCCTATTAAGGAGTTTAGACTATAGGTCATATAACAACACCAGCAATCGCCACGCTTCAGTGCCTTCACAAGTAGCAGAATTCTGCAGATGCGAATCTCAAGCCGCAAAGTAAAAAGGGTGTCATCCTTCCCTCAATGATTGCTGGGGATTTGCCTATGGGCGACTTGGGAAGCAGGTTAACAACCCCCAAAAACCAAACAATAATCCCAATTATCCCCATTATTAACCTATTTACTAAGTCCCCATGACCCTCAAAGTGGGGTGATATGGGTCTACGTAGCTGCATGGGCTGGTTCGAGGCGTTCGGCATGTTTTCAGGGGATCGTAACAGGCTTCAGGAGGACGTCTTGTGGATTCTCCTGTAACTTCCGTTCGCGACATACCCTCCTCACAACGTCTGTCGAAAACCCTATATCCGGCCTGAATAATCCATATCAGGAAGTAAACCTTGAAACCGAAGCCTGAAATTCAAGCCCTACTCTCCAAACAACTCGTTAAGATAGTTCATTAGTGAGATTTATTCAAGACGATAATTGTGTATTCCCTGTTGGGTGACTATTGTTGAAAGCAAGAGAGTAACCAAAAACGAGCCACTGGCTCCTTATTAGAAAGCTATGAAAAGCAATTCCTCCTTGGGCTGTAGTATGAACACTTATACCAAGAAGACAAAGTCAAAAATGACCGATTTATCATCCGTAGTGTCCCCGAACTCACCCGATGGATAAAAGGGCTCTCCTGGGGACCCCACACAAGCAAGCCCCAGAACACAGTAAGGGTTTAGGGCTTAGGGTAGGAATATACCCGACTACAGTACTACGTGTATGAGCCCTTGTCTCCTAGTATCCCCGTTCGTAAGCCCTAGAATGCTCCCCTAAAAGCTCCCCTATATTTATATAGCCTCCCCTTAAGGAGTTTAGACTGCAGCTCATATGCTTGGGGCTCCCTGTTCGGGATTCCAAGGGCCCCACAGCCTCGCCCTACTATAGGGGTCTAAATAATATTGGTCCCTAACCCTAAACCCTACACCTTAAGGAGTTTGGGACCACGATATTGGTCCTTAAACCCTACGGAATATGGAACCATAATATTGGTAATTATTTAGGCCCCTATATTACTTGAGAAATCCAACCTAAACCCTAAACCCCCCTACCTGATAAATCCAACTTAAGAAGGGTCAAGTTTCTGCATGTGGCTGAAGTTGGCCTGGCTCACCGTCTCCGGCTGCTCGCCTTAGAACAACGTGCTGTAATTCCTAGGACTTATAGGACTTAGAGTGGGGCAGGATTCCCATCAACAGGTTGGAGGTTTCGGGTTTTGGGCTGCTCCTGACGGATTTAGGCTTCGGTTTCTTCCGTTACGTGTAGCATTCAGGCCACTTGAATAGGGCTTGGGCTTTAGGGCTACTCCAATCGGGTTTGGTTTTAGGTTACTCCATAAGGGTCTAGGATTTAGGGCTGTGAAGAGTTGGGCTTAAAGAATGTTTTGCGTTGAAGCAACTCTGCAGCTCCCAGAATGCGACCTGGTTGTGGGTGCCGCAGTCATGTTACCCTATACCCTACACCCCAAACCCCCGACACTTGTCATGTTACCCTAAGCCCTGCCGCCAAAACCTTAAACCCTAAACCCGCAACCCTACTCATGTTACCCTAAACCCTGAACCCCTTGCATCTTGAACGGGAGCTGGTCCAAGAGTCGCCCCTGCCATGGCAGGTTAACTAAGCCCTTCCCCCTTGAATAAAACAGCCTTACCCTGTAATACCTTGGGGTTTCGGTTCAGGGTTTAGGATAATACGAACCATGCCCCCCCAATGGGTAGAATTCCTGATTCGCCCTAAACCCTAAACCCCAAACCCTTTCTCCCGATGTTTAACACTGGGGGGAAGCGGCTATTTGGGCTCGAGGCCGGTGAAGTGGGGAGCGGTTTCCTGTAACCATCCTTAAGTTATGTCCGTATCTATACATATATATATACACAGTCATATATGTATGAATATACATCTCTTATATATATGTGTGTCTATATATATATATACTTCTGCGATCCTACTTCTTTTATGCCTAAGACGGTTTAGGCTATTGCTTTGAGCATAGACGGTTCTTGCCTATGCTTTGGATGCTGTAATTGAAGGAGCCCTCAACCGCCTTTGCCTTCCTGACCTTGCATCAACTCTCCACCATAAACAAATTGAAATGACTGAGGGTTTAGGGTTTAGGGCTAAGGGTTTAGGGTTTAGGATTTAGGGTTTAGGCTTTAGGATTTAGGGTTTAGGGCTTAGGTGGTTCCTTTTGCAAATCATACTGGAGGTCAATCAAAGACTCTACGGCTACATACCATGCCTGCCCTACATGACCCCCTTGTCATTCCCACGTGTCCCACTTTCTAAACTCCTAGTATCCCCCTTAATAACCCCTATAATATTCCCCTATATAATCCCCCTTTAAGGAGTTTCGACTACAGCTCACATGTCCCTAATTAGGGTCTCTAAGGGCCCAGTCATCTTCTAAAACTGCCCACCTTCAGAGGATCCAAATTGCAAGCATCTCTAATTAGGGAATTTGGATTTCTTTAGGCTTGGGGCCATAATCCCTAAACCCTATATACCCCCATATACCCTAAACTCTATTTAACCCTGAACCCCTACCTAGGCCCTAGGGCTTGGGGATTTATGCAAAACGTCCTTGTGAATATATTAGTTTCCATGTTATTTCCATTATCCCCAAAGACTCCGCAATATGCACCCTACTGCAACCCTAATATATAACCCTATGATAGTAGTTTCCATTTTCTTTTCCCCTAAACCCCTAAACCCTTAAACCCTAAACCCTATAACCCCTATATTACATTATTATCCCTATACAACCCCTTAAGCCCTAAACCCCTAAACCCCAAACCCTAAACCCCTACACCCCTAAACCATAGCAGTTTCCATTTTCTTTTCCATTATCCCTATACAACCCCTAAGCCCTAAACCCTAAACCCTAAAGCCCTAAACCCCTATATTTCATCTTCCGAGTTGCCCTTCATTGGATAGAGGTTGGGGTCGTAGCCTTGCTTCAAGGCCTCGCGAGGCGCAAAAAAGGCACTAATCCGAGGGTTTAGGGTTTAGGGTTTAGGGTTTAGGGTTTCAGGGTTCAGGGTTTACGGCTTGGGGATTTAGGGGTTTTAGGGGTTTAGGGAATTTAAGGGCTTTAGGGGCTTTAGGGGCTTTAGGGGCTTTAGGGGCTTTAGGGGCTTTAGGGGCTTTAGGGGCTTTAGGGTTCAGGGTTTTCGATTGAATGGCACTCCGGTTTTAGGGCTCTGTAAAATCGGGCAAGGGCCTTTCGGAGAATCGCCAACCTTAGAACCCTTCATTCTCTGTTTTTTTTTGCGAAGCCTAGACCGAGGTCCTAGCCAGCAAAGAAAAGAGGTGTTTGCTGTTCAGAGGGCAAGCGAAAGTGGAAAAGAACTTGTACAACATCTTCCCGGAGCAATTGCTCACATGAGCACTGTGTGCAACATCAAACTGAATGACGACCTGGTTGGCCCTAAACTAGGGTTTAGGTTTAGGGCACTAAACACAGGAAGGTAAGTGAGGTTCTGCTCAATACATTCTAGACTAGACCCAAGATCCTGAAAGCCTAAACGTCACAACCCTAATTTCTTCCTAAACCATGTGCGCCACAATCTAAACTCCTAGTATCCCCCTTAATAACCCTTATAATACTCCCCTATACACACCCCTTGAAGGAGTTTAGACCATAGCTCATGTGGTGTTGTTGAAGGTTTTAGGTTCCAAACTTTCGGCCACCTGCTGGACCTCAAGACTTTCAAGGCTTACTTGGAGGTTTTGCTCGACTTGGTGTTTTGGGTTACTAAGTAGATGGGGTTTACGGCTGTAGGGTAGTATGTCTACGTAAAAGTGGTTCTAGGAGGTAATAATAGGTGTTTTGGGATGATAGTTGGTAAACGTACGAAGTCAAACGATCATCCGATGCGTGGGAGTTGTGAGAGGGACACCTCACGGGACGCAAGACTTCATGAATTCGCTGCCGCCTAAGGACCAGGCGTATTATCAAATAATCCTATACTTGGAAAAGCACTCACAATAATTTCTAATTTCTCTTCCATTCCTACATTCACTACTAGCAAGCAGCAAGTTAACACTAAACCCCGAACCCTGCACATCCCTACTGTATAAACCTTCGCTTCTCACCCACTTCCCATTTTCTTGTCAGCTTTGATGCCCATTCCCGACTGGGTAACCGGGTAACCCCCAATGCCCAATACGTTTCTATTTCATGGCGCGGAAGCCGCCTGCTGGGCTTAGGGCTTGGGGTTAGGGTTCTCATGCTTCTGCTTCCCCGGTGCTACACAGGTTCCTCCAGTTGGGAAGTGCAAACCTAAATAGATACATGATTACCGATGTCCTGCCCTCAGAATCCTCCTAGAATTGGGGTTTCCCAAAATTAGATGTACTTTATTCGCGGCCCCCATAATAAGGATTATAGGATTTAGGGGTCTATAATGGGGTCCCCTTATTTCGGGAAACTGCCAATTAAACTAACCCAAAACCTGAGTCTACTCCTCCGAGGGGCCCAAAATGGCGGGTTATTGCCCCCCTACATTACTCCATCCGCGCGTCTACGTTACCCAACTGAAGCTTTTCAGGCTCTTCTCTGTAGCGATGGCGCTTTAGGGGATAAGGCTTAGAGACTAGGGCTTATCAAATATATTAGGATTTAGGGATTAAGGTCTAGAGCTTGTGGATTGTGAGGACTTTAACAAGGGACTTTCTAGACACCAGTATAGACATCCCTTCCTACCCTACAGCCTACACCTTGAGCCCCGAATGCAAAACAATCTCCATGTCCTTTTCCATTTCTCCTACTACACTCCTAAACCCTAAACCCTAAATCGAAGGAAGCCCAAGAAGGACCAGACAAGGACTACCAACCTTTGAAGACTGGCCTACATGGGCTTGCATGTCAGTTCTTCAGAGGGTAGGCCCTAAAATTGAATCTCCAAACCCTAAGCCCTTATCCCCAATCCCTAAACCCAAAACCCGAAACCCTAAATCCTAAGTCCCAGCTAACCACCACTAAGACCCACAAACGCCATGAGCACGAAGCCACCCAGGCCTGGATCTCATAGAGGGGATCGTGCATGGAGTTGTTCTTCCTGGGATAATTTAGGCTTTAGAGATTGGGGTCCGGACGTGTTCTCTCGCCTGCCCTTGAGGTCCGGGACATGGCAAAAGTAACGGTGATAGTGTTGGGGTTCAAGGTTGGGCTTTTGCAAGTTCTGCAGGCAGGCTTACCCTACACCCTGCACCTCAAACCCTGACCCCTGTTGGAGCTTCGCCCGGAGGGTTGCACTTCATGTGGGCTAGGACGTTTTGAGGGCTTTAGGGTTTAAGGTCTAGGGGGAACATACTGCGGGAAAGATGGAGAATGAGGCTTACAGCTTCTTCAGGCCCCAGGGGTGGTGTATATAGAGAGAGAGAGAGAGGGTTTAGGGTTTAGAGTTTGAGGTTTCAATCATACGAGCTTTTGTCTAAACTCCTGCTATCCCCCTGAATATCCCCTGTGGTCGTGCCCTATAAAATCCCCTCTATTACCCCTGTTTGGGGAGTTTAGACTATAGCTCATTATGAGGTTTCAAGTTCTAGGGGTTCCGTACAGTAGGGCTCCCTTGCTGGCGGGTACCTATAAGAAGGATTATAGCATGTTGCGGTCTATACTGGGGTCCCCCTATTTTGAGAAACTGCCATAAGGTGCTTTGGGATGTCTGGCCGTGTTCCTAAAAATTCCGTTTGGTCGGTGGCTTGAAACCCTAAACCCTAAACACGTAAACCCTAAACCATAATCCCCTGAACCCCGATGAAACCACATATGCCTATACCCCCCCACAACCCTACGCCACGCCTTCCCCAAAGGCCAAAACACCGTCAGCCTCCCTACACCTCGGGTCATGGGTTTAAGGCCTGACTTATGGGTATCCCAAAAAAGGGACCAAGGGACCCCTAATTAATGATGGAAACCCTAAACCCTCATGTATACATACATATATGTATATATGCACACACGCACACACACACACACATATATATATATATACATATGTGAAGGTTTAGGGTTTAGGGCTTTATTAGGGCCCCATGCCCTCCACCATGCTCATATACATATGTAGATATATGGTCACATTATATATACATATATACATATGTATATATGAGGGCTTGGGGTTTTGAGCTAAGGGCCCTCCACCATGCGACCCAGCGTCATGGCCTGCTTGAGCTCGTAACTCTGCCATACCTGCACCTGCTTCGCTCTTCTGGCTTGCTATTGAGGAGTTTAGGGTCTAGGGTTTAGGGTTTAAGTCTTAGGGTTTAAGATCTAGGGTCTAGGGTCCAGTTAGTACGATAATGATGTCCAGCAGGCGGAAATCTAATGAATCATAGGGCTCATTATGAGATCAACTTACCCTAAACCCTAAGCCCCTAAACCCTAAACCCAGAATCCCCAGTCTTGGCAGCTTATCGGGGAGAGTTTAGCAGGTGGCTCAACTTTGGGTTTGGGACTTAAGGTGTACTGAGGCTGAGGGCTTCCCTCTCCCCCCCAAACCCTAAGCCCTAAACTTTGGGCCCTAAACCCTAAGCCTTAAACCTTGAACCTGAAGCCCTCAACCCTAAACTGTAGTCTAAGCCCTGAACCCAGGGCTCCCCCTAGGCCCTTGGAACTTAGGATTTTGCGACCATCTCTATCCTCGCAAAAGGTTCTGCTGGAAAGCTCCAAGGCATGGTGGCTGTTTAGGGTTGCAGTTCAGGATATGTTGGGGTTATGTAAAGGACATTTTGGGGTTATATTGGGATAATGGAAAAGAAAATGGAAACTACTACAAACAATGGGTTATATAGGGGAGATATTGGGATAATGGCCACGAAGATGGAAACTACGATTTAAGGTTTAGGCTATAGAGCTCAGGGTTTAGGCTTGAGGCTCTCAGTTGAGGACACTCTGCATAGCTTGGGGTCTAGGATGTTGGTTGATTTTTGATCTTAGGGTTTGGTAAGGGGGCTCACGCTTGCAGCAGATGGCAGGGTTAGCTTGTTGCTTGGACCCTCGGCTGAGGATCCTGGCCGGCCTGAACCTCCTCCAATCATCAATGGTCAACATGAATTACACATGCTCTCCGGTATGCGAGTGTCTCCAGTGACCAATGTCTGTGGAGATCGTGTGGAACTTTGGTGGTAGTGCCTCGAAGGATGCGAAATGCACAAGGCTCTTGACACTGCCGTGTCCGGTGGCTGCATGCAGCTGGTACAGCTGCCGTTTCAGCTGTTAAATGTTGACGGGAGCCCTTCGTGGCCCCATTCTGAAACCCGGCTGCACACACCATGTTTACAATTTCACGGGGCAACTGACAACCCAAGTCACGTAACTGCTAGGTCCAGAATTTGTGGTTGAAGGATTGGGGGTTTGAAAGGCTTCCAAGCGCACATTTAAGCCTTAAGCCCTCTTTATAGGAGTGGTACGACGCTTGGGGCTTCCACAGGGCTTCTGCAACGTGGGCGTTCTGGCAACTATAGGGTGTAGGCTGTAGGGTTTAGAGCTATGACCCAAGTGCAAGTGCTGGACTCTCAGGGCTTTCAATGGGTCATTCTCTGCTTAGGTATTCAGGGCAGTGCAGCTTTTCTAGCGAACACCCCCCCCAACCCCCCCACCAAACAGCGCCCGGAGCATTCCCGTGAGTGTACAAACCCTTGATCAAGCATAGCTTGAGGAAAACCCTGAGAAAGCCTACTGGAAACTGACTTGCTTCAGAAGCCACTCCCTTCGCTGTAAACCCTTAACCCTAAACCCCAAGCCATAACCCTACACGGGAAGCCTCAAGCCCTAAACCGTAAAACCCCCAAGCGCCTTCCTGGGCAGCCGCCGCGACATAGCAGTCTCCTGCGAGGGCCTCCAGAGGGTCATGATGTGAAGCTCGCCGTAGGCCTGGTTTAGGTCTTAGGATTTAGGACTTAGGGTTTTGGCTTTAGGTTTCGGGATTTAGGGCTTAGGGTTGAGGATCGGGGGTTTAGGCTTTAGGGTGCAAATAGCTGGGCATACTGGTGCGATGTATAGGGTTCCTTTTTCTTTCCGTTCCTCAGGTTCCTACTGTCTACCAGGAAGCCCGTAGCTGCCTCAAGCCGAGAGCCCTAAAACCCGGTATGTCCCTGAAACCCGGTAAAGAACATCGGAACTACCGTTTGGATTTAAGGCTTAGGCAATGGAAATGAAAAAGTTGTACTTCCATGTTCGTGGGGCTTTATGAAGGGAATTGGGGGTCAGTTCCTTCATTCCCCACAAAAGATCACTGGCTCCCTGGGCGTAAGGTTCAAATTTCAGGGCTCCATGACAAGGATTGGAGGGCAACTTCAGGTGGGACTTACGAAGTGGACACTCTCACGCAAGGCTTCTTCTATGCGGAGACTGGTAGGGATAGAAATGCCATGGTCAGGCGTCTGTGGGAAAGTAGGTTTTAGGATCTAGGGGACCTGGAACCTTAAAAGAGTAGTAGCTATAATAAACCGAGTCATCACACAGCCAAGATGGCAGCCATAACGAAACTCGTCCTTTTAGCAATGTCATATGAGGTCTTGAAGCGTTCAGTAGAACATGCACATCATGTACAAGTCAATGTGCGCTTTAATGTGTCTTAGGACATAGACTTCTACATTCACGTGTGCAAACAAACAAACAAACAAACAAACAAACAAACAAACATTTGACTTTGACGCTTTGTGTAGTCCGAGCTACAGTGAACATTGCCCGGCAGGTGCGGGGCTATGTCACAATACAAACAAACATATGTACCTACCTACCTACCTACATACCTACCTACCTACCTACATACATACATACATACATGCATGCATACATACCTGTATGCATACATGCATACATGGATACATGCACACATGCATGCATGCATGCATGCATGCATGCATGCATG
>CAJNIZ010000444.1:1121-31989 GCA_905231905.1 Symbiodinium pilosum | reverse complement strand
CCCTAAACAGGGTTTCGGGTTTAGGGTTTAGGTTTTGCGACCCTGAGTCCTAAACCCTGAAGTCGAAGCCCTACGGGAACTTGCATAAATTCAGCTGGAAACGAGGTGATCCCGAAAGGGCTTGGAAGAAAAAGGGTTTAGGGTTTAGGGTTTAGGGTAGGGTTTAGGGTTAAACCCTTTGACTCCTAAACCCCAAGGCCTTACACCCCGAATCCGACACCCAAAATTTCAGCAGAGACAGCACAGGCTGCGAAACCTGGAGCTGGAAAGGACCGTAGCTCCGGCGTGCAGAAGCAATCTTTCCAGTAAGGGTGCATATACGCTAGAGTTTAAACTCTTTGAACCAAGGTTATATAGGGGATATACAGAGGACAATTATAAGGGTTATTAAGGGGGATACTAGGAGTTCAGACTATGGCTCATATAACCCAAGAATTGGGTTCTTTGAATTTTTGGCAAGAGTAAGTGTAGTAAAGGTTTGGGGTAAGTATATCATTCTTGGGTACTTAGACCCTTAGGACTTTCGAGTCTCCAACTTACTGCCACACCGTTTTAGGGGATAGGGCTTGTGGTTTAGGGCTTCAACCTGTTAGACTTCAAAAATCTCCGAAATGCAACCCTAAACCCTAAACCCCTAAACCCTAAACCCCTAAACCCTAAACCCCTAAATTGTATCATTTCCCCCATCATCCTATACCCTGTAAACCCCTGGTACCAGCTTTTCCCAGAACGGATACCTACTCTGAACTGAGCTATTGTCTAAGCTCCTTAAAACGCGATATATAGGGGACTACTATAGGGGGGATTAAGGGGATACTTGGAGTTATTATTATGATTATAGCTCAAATGAGTGGGGTGGGCCGGGCGAATAGCAGGGGGAGAGGATCAGTTGAACAGGCAAGATTATATTGTACAAGCTTGAATATTGTTCGGGGGCCATCTGAACCCTATAGATTCAAGCCCTAGCCTCTCGACCCACCCTAAACCCTAAACCCTCCGAAAAGGGACCCTACACCCAAAGCGAGGCAGTACATGGCGACATCGCTGGTCTACTAGAGCTCAAAGAGCTCCGTACTGCCAACCTCGCATCGACGCAGGCACGAAGTTTGGGCTGTCAAGCGGTGGTTTCGGGCTTAAGGGATCCTTCTCAGAGAATACTTGGAGGGGCAGGGGGACTTAGTAGGTAGGCAAATAACGGGGATACTTGGAGTTACTATATGGGTTATAGGGGTTATTAATCTACTTACTAAGTTTCCCTGACCCTCCAAGTAGTACAACTATAGTACTAAAGAGAATATTCCAACATAAAGACACACTATTGTTTTCAATGCTCCGAATACCCGCCACATCCCAACACTCAACATTCTCCTACTACAGCCCGTTATGTCTCGAGAACTGCCAATCCCCAAGCCCTGAACCCTACTACGGTCAGCTATATCTACCGATGTATACATCAGTCCGCCAAGTCCTGACCCTGGAGTCAACCAAGCTCATAACTGTTTGTTGAAGGGGCCCCCTTCTGCTAAACCGCTGTGGAATTCTTGTGTCATCACTACATGTAGTAGCAGCAAAGTCCGGATAATAATTCATAGCTTGCGCATTCGGAGGTTACTGGCGCTCCAAACATTACCTGGTCATTCAAGCTGCGTAGCTGCTGGGCGCCGATTGTGGGAGTTTGGCTCACGCTTCCGGATATGATAGCGAATAGGGGACACCAACATATACCCTTACCATGTAAATCCCTCAATGGCACTTCTAGTCTTTGGAAACCCCAAACAAAGGAAATCCCCATATGAGCTGTAGTCTAAACTACTAGTATCCCGCTTAATAACCCCTATAAGACTCCCTTATCTAATCCCCTATATAACCAACTTTAAGGAGTTTAGACCATAGCTCATATATTCCCATATACCCGTGCATGGCCGCCTACAAACCCATTGAGCGGACCCCGGAGATGTTGTTGAGCGCCACGTTACGTTGATTTTGGGTCATATCCTCTGCAGTTGGCCCGGGAGCTACCAGAAGTTAGGAGTTTTATGAGATCGCTTGGAGGGTCAGGGGGGCTTAGTAATCATGGAAAAGAAAACGCAAACTACGACATATATTGTCTGTTACTACTTGGGGCTTATGATTTAGTAGGGTTCAGGGTCAGTTGGACTTGGTAAGGAGGTTCATACTAGGGATACTTGGGGTGGTGTATGGCTTTTTAGGGTTATAAGCTTGCTTACTAAGTCCGGCTGACCCTCCAAGTAGGAACCTTCATCACCTTAGCAACATCCCTTCCAGGAGTGCTAGTGTAAAGAGGCAGTGACTAGAATCCATGGGCCGAAAATGCTGCTAATGTGTCGCCAACTTTTAGACGATTCTTTTGAGATTGGCATTCTGCACGGCAAGTGCATTTCCCCGCCCCCATTTGTCTTCCGGGGCTTGGTTGGAGGAAGGATTGAAGCGTCACGCAATTGTAAGCTATGCAGACTTAACGACAATAAAGCGAATCCCATATTCAAAATCAAATGGCATTTCCTCGGGATGATGTCAGAGGATTCTCTCAAGAAATGGTCTCAGGGTCTGTTCTTTCTTATAAGCCCTGTGTACTCGCTTCAGAGTTCCTCTTCGCGGATATTGCATTTCCGGCTATTGGGAAATGATGACGCCGTTTGCATCCAGAAAAGTGAAATCTCCAAGCCGAATATACGCAGCGCACAGGGGGACACTCATCCCCTCCCTGAGATATTCCCCGCAAGTTATAGTATACTAAAAGTTGAATAGTTGAGACTAGGGGGATCGAAGGGCTTGTTAGGGGGAAGGGATTGCCAAGCCTTGTGTTTACAGAACTCTTGCGTGTAAGTAGACCGAACCCAAACAGCGGAGCGGCCTTGGGTCCGTTCGCTGAATCCTTCTTTGTTGTATCTCTACACCCTGAACCGCCCAACAGTTCTGAACCTGTAAAGCCTCATCTGGCCCGCCCCCCGCCCCCCCCTAAACGTTTAAACCAGACAAAGCATTTAGACTCAGCAGCAAAAAGGCACCACCCTAACCGCCAAGCCTTAACCAAACCCCAAACCTCAGTCGCTACATTGCATTAGTTTCAAAACACAACCACGCACCCAAGTAATATTTGCACCTTGACATATTCTGTGGTGATATGATACTATTTGCTGATAGCAGGGTCGTGGGCTTCCAAATCAGGGGAGGAATTGTCAGCCCTGCAATGGCCCCAATACAATCGCTATTTCCTACTGATTTGTAATGATCAGGAACCCCCTGAACCCTAAACCTTAAACCCTAAACCCTAAACCTTAAACCCTAAACCCTAAACCCTCAAACCCCAGCTTTTAGAGCCTAAGCAGGTGATTTTCCGAAATAGGAGAGGGGCCCAATCTAGACCCCAATCCGTTGTCCTCGGCATCAGGACTCCCAAGCAGGGTCCCCTGGTTCTTGGAAACCGTAACCCCTATAAATGCTTTCATCTCCCTCAAAAACACCTCAAAACATTGGAACCCCATTGAAAAAAGGACCTAATCCTGAAAGATCCCTTTATCTCCCTCCCTCAGGACACCCCAAAAACAACTAGAACCCCTTTAAAGGGACCTAATCCCTAAACCCTTTATCCCCTAAACCCTAAACCCTAATCCCTGAACCCTTTATCCCTTTATCCCTTCATCCCCTAAACCCTAACGTAGCTTAGGCCTGCTCTTCTTGAACTTGGCGGCCCGGGTCTCAGCAGCCGAAATGCTTACCCGAAGACGATCATACTGTTGATGGAGGAAATCTTGCACCACCTTAAGTCCCTAAAGTCCTAGGAATTACAATGATTTAAGGCCCCTAGGTGGTGCAAGATTTCATCCATCAACAGTAATATCTCCACAAAGGGGGTTATTTAGGGGTTAGATGAGGTTTAGGGTTTTGGGTGCAGGGTCTGAACTCCTTGAAGGAGGTTATATAGGGGAGTATTACAGGGGTTATTCATGGGGATACTAGGAGTTCAGACTATAGCTCGTATGATTATAACGAGGGTCCTGGTCCGGACCTCGGGGTGGCCAAAGTAGTTAGGCCTCTCCGATACCTTCCCTAAACAAACCGCGATCTATGGGTAGGACACCTACATGTGGCAGAGCTTTTAGGACACGGGCTGGGAGGGGAGACGAAGGCACACTTGCAGCATAGTTCCCCCAAAAAACCTACCGTTGAAGCCTAAATAATTACCAACATTATCCCCTTACAATCCTAATATAGTCATAATATCCCTTTATAATCCCAATATAGTCACAATATCCCCTTATAATCCCAATATAGTCACAATATCCCCTTATACTCCCAACATAGTCATAATATCCCCTTATAATCCCAATAAAGTCATAGCATGATATACCCAAAAAAGCTCTTTTCTAATTGGAAAGGCCCTCCAAAATAACCTCCCGGAAATTAGCATGGAAACCCAAAAAGGGCCCTATAAAGCCTACAGTCCTTTCAAAGGGGGTCTATATGGGTTTCCATGTTAGTTTGGCTAAACCCTAAATCCCAAATCCCTAAAGCCCTAAACCCTATAAACCCTAAACCCTGTTTGGGGGAGTGTAACAAGCCAGAAGCCTTAGCAGTGCCCGGGCTGAAGCTATGACAGACTATACGCTCATGGAAATTTAGCGCTTAGGGTTTAGTTTAAATTGTGGCAAGAAGGGGGGGAAAGGTTAGGGTTTAGGGTTTGGGGCTTAGGATCTCGGGTTCAAGGTTTAGTTTAAATTGTGGCAAGAAGGAGAGGCACAAGAGTTATAATTGTAGCAAACCATACTTGGGGGTGGTTTTGCAACCGGATCTCTTGCTATCCGCCGAACGCCCTCCAGCCTTGACCTGAAACCCGAAACCTTGAAGTTTAGGGTTTGGGGTTTAGGGCCTAGGGCAAAAGACCAGCTTATGGGTAGGTTTTTTACAAGGCCCATTCGCCAGGTCTGCAAAATAGGGTGCCCTTAGGAGCCTTGACGGATGTAGCGGGACAGTAGGGGGACTTTTTTGAAAACGCGATTTGATAAGCTTCCACTGTTACGGTTGGGTGCGAGGATTCTGCCTACCGCGCCTCGTGCTTGTGCCAATGCACAACCCGATGATGGCCCTAAGCAAGTGGCTATGCCACTATCATTGTCCCCCTTCAATCCTTGTCTCAAGTACATGTCGACACGAAGAGGGTACAGATTTGGCAAACTCTCAAATCGGTATCTTTCGAAGGGGCAGTGGCCCGTTTTGAAATTCCCTTTGCGAGAAGGGCCGAGCAATCCTTAAATGTCCAAAGCCCGAAACCTTCAATCCTGCGTGTGAACATCAATGTGATGATTTTTCTCAAGGTATAGTAGCCAAGGACTGGTCTGGGAATTTCTGTTTTATTGGGTTGCTGTGAGGGAACTTAATTTAACTTAAGAAAGCCCTAATACTTACTGTTACCCACATTCTGGTAACTTAATTCGAGTTCCTTGACAACCCTAAACCCTAAACCAGTTTATTCCTAAGTCACCATCCTCGTAAGTTTCACTGAGCTCTGCTCTCTCCGACGCAAATATGGAATCCCAGAAGAGCCCGTGCAAACTTGAGAACCTGGACCCCCAAAGCAGATAAAATAATGGCCCAAAACCCCTAAAATAGCCCAAATAATAGCCCAAAACCCTTAAAATAGCCCAAATAATAGCCCAAAACCCCCACAATAGCCCCAAGGCCCATTACTCTACATACATTTGGGGATTCAGGAAGAGGCCGCTAACAAGTGTCCTCTGAAACGGTTCTGCCTTTGTTCACTCCCTCGAGCTCACGGTTTAGGGTTTAGGGTTTAGGGGGAATGGGGGAAGGGACTGCTGCGTTTGCTTATGATTTTGGTTATATCGGAGCTGGTACAAGGATCCATTCTTTCATTCCCTACCCTCCTAAGCACCAGGGATTTAGGGTTTAGGGATTCAGGGTTTAGGATGTAGGATTTCCACAGGACACCAAAGTGCAATTCCTCCAGATCTGGAACCAGAATGCGCCAGTGCGATTCTTGCCACGAATCGAGGAGCTGGACGCCACTTGCTCTGGCTTTGGCATCTGCAAGAGTGGGGTTTAAAGTATGTCTGTGAGGTACCTGACCCCCATAGGTTTTAAGTTTAAGCCCCGGAAGGTAATTAGTAGTTTAGGGTTTAGGGTAAATGTAGGCATCTAAACGTTGGTGCCCTACCTCTGTTTTGTTGGGGTGCCCCGTGCCTGAGATGATGTCCTAAGGGCAAAGAGCCTTTGGAGGATTTAGAAAGAATCCAGATCCCTGTCCCTAAGCTGTTCAGGTGCCTTCAGTTTCCCGCCCAAACCCACGCGATTAGGTTCTTGGCATAGGTTTTGGGTGGAGGCTCAAGGGAGACTATGTTGAAGGAATGCGAGGAAGGCCTCTGTGAGTGTGTGGTGGGGATGTATATGTGCATAGGGGGTGTGTTCGGATTCTAGTCCAGACCCTTCTGTAAATGTCCTAATTCACTAAGTAGGTTTATAGGGACTTCAACAAGGGATCGCACCGGAACTACTATTCCTCCTTTCCATATTAACTCCAGGGTTGTAACCATGGGCCCCTAATATGGGCCCTTAGCTGAGTCCTTATAGCTTTATAAAGTATATAGCAGGTGAAAAGGACCCCGAGATTCAGGGCCCATGCTAGGGGCCCAGAGTTTCAACCGCAGACAAGCCCGTAGAAGCAAACCTGAAAGCCCAACCCGATCCTGAGCTGTAATGAACAACTACTGGGAGGGTCAGAAGGACTTAGTAAGTAGGTTAATAACCCTTATAAGCCATATAATAACCCCAAGTCTTTCCATTATTAACCTACTTACTAAGTCCCCGTGACCCTCCAAGTAGAATTATTTCAACATCAGGGTGGGGCCACGCATTACGGCATAGCCACTTAACGTGCCTTCTTCAGTTTAGGGTTCAGGGTTTCGAAACCAAGGATGAGAACACCAAAAAACATATTTCCTGTTGGGCGACATTGCCCAACTCATCCTGGGCGATAGCTTGTGATGTAGAAGAAGTTGTTCTGACCCTCCTTTTTCTGGGTTCTTGTTAAAGAACTTAGTTGGAGTTACTATATTACGTAAACCATATTAATTACTATATAACTATGCCAAATAGGGGAACGTAAGTTAACTTCTCTAACAGCAACCCAGTTCTTGTTCCTCAGTGCCAGGGCTCCTCCGGTTAATCTGCCCAGCCATGCTCCAACTGCCATAAAGATTACTGGATCAATGTAAGGCATCCTTTAAACTCGTTGGAGTTATGGGATTCTTCATACTTATGTGAAACGGATTTCTTGTTCTTCAAAGGGTAATGTGGGTTAAGATTATCAGTCCATGACGGCGCGCACGCTGACCGTACCATTGCGGTACTGGCGTGAATCAACATTCCATGCTGGGGTTCATTGGGCCGTGTTAACCTAAACCCTAAATGCTAAACCCCAAACAAAAACCTAAACCCCAAAAACATGGACAACAAGTCCCTTGCAGATTACTGTCCTTGTAAAGGAGGCGTCTATGTGGGGTTCCGAGTCAGTTGGGGGAGCGCGAGCCCTGGGAAGGGGAACCCAAGTAATAACAAGAAAGTATCTAGGGTTTAGGGTAGGGTTTAGGGTAAAGGTTTTGGGGTTTTAGGGTATATACTGTAGAATCAGGGAATGATTGGCCATATTATCACCCTAGATTCCTTGAATACCTGTGGTAGAGGGTAGATCAAACCAGAGGGTAGATCAAAACATATGAGCTATAGTCTAAATTGCTTAAAGGGGGGTATCTTTAGGATTGTGTAGGAGAGTACTACAGGGGTTATGAAGGAGGGTACTAGGAGTTTAGACCATGGCTCATATCAGCTTGGCATTGCAAATTTTTCGGCTTTACATTATCCACACAGCCATAAGCCTTAAAGCCAAAAAGCCTAATAGCACTTGGCAATCATCATTTTAAAGAACAAGAGGGTTTCGTATTATACTTACCTAGCCCAAGGCGCATAAACCCAGTCTCCACTTCATTTGCCATGTTCAGTTCCGCCATTTCACTCCTAAACCAACTATAAACAAGTGCACTAAATTGTAAGCCCCACGTGACCCCTACAGAACCCCTTTAGCCTACCTTAAGCCCTAAACCCTAAACCCTGCAAAGCCAAGATATCCGGATGCCCACTGAACGGGAAAGTTCAGCGACTCCTCCAAATGAGCCCTTGCTGAGTTTTAAGTTTAGAGTGTAGGGTGCTGGAATGCTATGGTCTGATACAGTCCCTTTAAGGGGTTACAGGGTATAAAATGGCTGTTTAGAGTTGAGGGGTATTGCAGAATCCTTTTTTTCAAACCCCTGGACCGACAGTTATATGTTTGCTTCCAAAAGTCTAGGGCTTCTAACGTAAACCACGCACATACTGTAGTCTTAATTGCAGCGACCCACAATAAAGGACCGCTAATTCTCGCAACCCCCCCGCATATACACATATGCATATACACATATATATATATACATACATGTATACGTACACATAAGGTAATACATGTTTTAGGGATGCTGGCGGATCAAATTGAGGAGAACATGGAAAGCGAAATAGAAACAGTGCTTTCGCAGGGGTTCAGAGGGATTCTGTTGTAAAAACGGGCGCATGATAGCTCAAGTGAGCTCTTGACGGCGTTCTCGAAACCCTAAGCCTTTTTCGCAATTGTTGTGCCTTGGGCAGAGGGATTACTACTGCAGCTCTGAATACGATTTGGGTTTTAGCGGTACGGGTTTGAGGTGGCGGGTCTGACTGTCTGACTGTCTGCTTTTCGGGTCTGGCGCTTTTCATTTCGAGACCCAAATGCACGCTCTCTCGCTACTTATGTTCTACCTAGTCACAAGCATGCTCATATACACATCACCGCAAAGTTTCCTCTGTCCGAAAAGTAGTGACCAAGATAAGTATCGCGAGGTACCCGTCGCCTAAATCCTTATTCTAATATGGATATTTGTATTCCCGAAAATGGAGGTACCCTACCCTAAACCCAAACCATACTCCCTGCACCCACCAAACTATGTGGATATACACGATAGATACACATGGTATCGCTAAATTCACCTCAACTCAAAACCCTAAACCCAAGGTTACAGGATTCGTACCACTTGGCCCGACTTCGGGCGGCACGTGGCAATCTCACCGGGGAGGCCGGGTTTAGGGGCTTAGGGTATAGGGTTTAGGGCAAGTGTATGGTAGGTTTACTGGGTTGTTGGTAAGGAACTTAAACTAAATCTTTATAGTGGGGGATGAATATTAATTCCTCTATCACCCAGGTCTGGTAACTCAATTTAAATTCCTTAGCGGCAACCCTCAAAAGCCAACTGTAAACCCCAAAGCCCTAAACCCAGGCAGTAGACTTTTTTATGGTAGGGCCGTGTTGGGGCTCCATGTCGGCTCAGGAGAGGAGAGTCCGTTCACCCGGACACTCACGTTTAGGGTCAAGTGTTTAGGGTTCAGGGTTTAGTGTAAACCCACCCCCCCACCCCTTGACATTTTTCGGAAGTCTCGAAAGGTGGGATCAAGGAAGGTGAGGTATAGAGAATAAGCCCCAATAGTAGTAGGGTATATATTCGGGATCTTTTAACCCATATACATACCTTCATCCCACCTTTTGAGCCCCTTGATTTTTACATTCCCTTTAGTCGCCCTATCTAGCTTTTGGGATGAAGGTGTGTTTAAGGTTATGGGTTCAGGGTTTAGGGTGAAACGAGTACAAAAAAGTCAACAGCAAAAGTAAAGTGAGCAGTCTTGTCGTTCAGGATCATCTTCATCCTGCTTGTTTCTAGGATGCTCTTTGGTATTGGAGGCGGTTCAGGGACTATGTTGTTTCTGGTTCAGGGGTTTAGGGGCTCAGGGTCTTCAAGGTTTTAAAGGCTTACCCCTCCCCAAACTGAGAAAGAATCTGAAAAGAGGCCCTAGGAAGATTACTCTTTTTCACCAAGGGGCTCTAGGGGTTCCATGTTGGTTTGCGGAGGGCTTTGTAGTTGAAGGGTGTTGGTTTTGGCGCGTGGGGACTCGGAACTCTTGACTTGCATGGCGGTCTCGTCTTGTGGTGGACGTCACTTTGTGATTCGGACGCTGTCATGCGAAAGAGCGGTGCCCAGCAAGAGAATCGCAGGAGGAGCCATGGCAACTTCAATGCAGAAATGATATCGCTGCCACCAGGAGCAGCTAGTTAGCAGTTTGGCTTACACCGTAAACCATAGATTTTCACTACAGTCCGCACCTGATAATACGGTAGTAGTACTATGCCCATACTATGCCCTAGTTATGCGTCCTGCAACTTTTATACCATGGGGGGCGCTATCGAACAACACACAAAAACTACCATTTTGAAGGCTTGGACAGCGGTGATGCTCAAATAAGGTTACCATTGTGGTTATCTTATGTATAACCCCAGATACATCTACCACCCTAAACCTTTAATTTGCCCCAAACCCTGTGGTCAAGAGGGAATCATGGCATGGATTTTCACAGTAGCCCCCTGCGCCATGCCCAACAATGCTCCGCAAGCCACTTTCTCATTCCCTACAGAATCTGTTCTTGGTAGCTGAACATTTGAGGCCGTGTTATATCGGGAACCCAAACAGGGAAGGATAATGTTGACAACCCCCCCGCCCTCGCCAGGTAATTTGCAAATGGAACGCCCTTTTCTTTCTCCTCGTGAACCCCAAGCCCTAAAAATCTAAAGGTTTCGGAGATCACAACCGGCCATTTGCCGGACTCTCTCCTTTTGCTGGACCTTTCCGTCGCGTGGCTGCTCATGAACATGATCCAGATGGAATTTTACGGTTCACGGTTTGAGACGTAGAGTTTAAGGTTTGAGTTTGGTGCTTGAGGCTTAGGATTTGGGTTAAGGCTTGGGGTTTACGGTGTAGATTTTGTTTAGAGTTTGTCAAAACAATGACTATGTCCTCCTACAGGTTCCAACTAGATATTCTTCTCCTTATTATCCACGTGTATCCCTATTTGCAGGGTCGGGGGACTTAGTAAGTAGGTTAATAACCCCTACAACCCATATAGTAACCCCAACTATCCCCATTATTAACCCAGTTGTTAAGTTCCCCTGACCCTCCAAGCAGGGTCCCTACGAGGCTCCCTGTGAAATTAAGGCCCCCACCCGAAATCCGAAGGCCTAAGGGCTTAGGGTTTAGAGCACTTTGCCCTCGCCAGGTTGTCAGTCTAGGGCGGCGATCCCGTTTTCCCAAAGTTTTCTGGGTGTCAGGGTCTAGGGCGTTAGGGGAAGACAACGATTCTGTACTCTTAGGGACCCAGATGGCATAGGGATTTAACAGGGATCACGGGGTCTCACTCAAGCTTCTACAGGATAAGATAATGCTGTCCCCCTTATCTACACGAAAATGTCAGAATTTTTTCTCCTAAGGACTCGCAAGCAAGGATCCCCAGTTTTTGAGAAAAAAAACTTCATCTACAGGGCGTTAGACGGCGGTGGTTCAGGCGGGAAGGCAGCTTGAAACCCGGTTTTTGAGAAGCAGTGGCACGAGTGATCTGCAGGTTTAGGCTGAAGGATTTAGGGTGAGTTGCAATCTTTCGCAAGTTGAGAGATTCCTAAGAAAAGGAGTACATTTTGGGGGTCCCCATAATAAGAATTACAGGTCAATCTTGGGGCTCCCCTATTTTGGAAACTACGAGTTGTCAAAAGACACTTTGGGGGATTGGTCTCAGGCGCATGCAACCCGAAGAACAAGATCAGTACGCGTGCATCTGCTTTTGCCGTCGTCCGTCGTCCGTTGTTGTCTTCGTGGGCGGCGGCGGCGTCGTTGTCGCTGCTGCTGCTGCAGCAGCAGCAGCAGCAGAGTAGTAGCAGTAGTAGAAGAAGTAGAAGTAGTAGGCTGAGGAGTAGTAGTAACAGCAAGAATACTAGCACTAGTGCTACTTCTCCTCCTCGTCCCCCTCCACTCGTCCATGTAATCTGGATCCCTCTCGGCCCTTGGTTTGTTCTTACCCGTTTCAAAGCCCTCAACCCGAAACCCCTAATCCTGAAGGCTAATGTGAAGACTAAAGCCTTGAACCCCTACTACATAAGCCCTGATCCCTAAACCTAAACCCTAAACAGAGTCCTGAACTTGAGGACAACAACATCTCCAAGCTGTCTGGTCTTCCAGGCAGATCACTTGTGCAGATCTCGCTTTCAAGGACGGCTTGGCTGGTTGAACAACATTTGTTGAGATAGTTGTTGTTCTGGCCACTGAACTTGACAATATCCAACCCTAAACTGTACTGTCCTTAGGAATTGTTTCTAATTTCTATTACAGTATAACTCTAAGGAAATATTTAAAAAGACATGGATTTTATTCTGGGTCTAAAGAAATTACCCTAAACCGTTGAGGACCACGAAACCAAAACAAAGAAGAGGCGAGAAGCCGGTTCCGAGCTCACTAGTACCACTGTTCTTTACTACCAATATGGGCGGTTGTCAAAATTATGGTCCCTTTTTGGGTACCCTAAATGTTAGGTGCCGTATTATAATAGGGAGCCAAAAGGGACCATAGTTTTGACAACCACCCACATTGATATTTTTGTAACTTCATCATTATGCAATCGTGGCTATCATTATGACAAGTGTCAATACAACTACTATGGCTGTTGCCATTGCTGTTGCTATTATTATTCCAGAAGGGTTTTTGGGGGGCGGGGATCGTGTGTATAGAAGTTCAGGTATACAGTATACATTATGGGAAGGGTTAGGGCTTAGGGTGTAGGGATCTAGGTGCTCGGCTTGATGGAGCATGAGATGTTTTGGATGTAGCCCGTCATTGTAGATAGTAGCGGAAGGGCAGCAGTGCGGAGAGCATGCCACAATTGCGACAACAAAGGCAGCATGAAGAACAGGCTTATCATGACCGTTCTATGTGTCTTGTAAATCACGGAAAGGACGCCCCATCCGCCTTCAGGGACTGTGGTGCCTCCAGAGCTCTACCTTCATCGTAGCCCCAACTCTACGCCCAAATGCGCGACCCTTTTACACCTTTCCTCCCATGACGTACAGGAAGATCGCAACTGGGTGGCCTTGGTTACTCCCCAGTAGCTCTAGCAGGGATATTGGGCTTTAGTGCCTGGAATGGTATTTCCAGGGTAAATTGAAGGAGTAAACTATACTAAGGGCCCACATTTGGTCCGAGGGTCTGCTAGGCTGATGCTGCAGACTCCAGAAGAGCCACATGCATAAACCCTAGACCATGCCTAAGCTTAAACCCTTAACCCTTAACCTTTAATCGTAAACCCTACCCCTGTCCTTTTAGGAGTTGTATCTAGGACAATCCCAAGACATTGTCAAAAGCAACGTTTTCTTTATATAGTCCCCCTTAAGTAGATAGAACATGGGGTATATGGGGATCTTACTATAATTTACCCAAAGCCATATTCTATCTACTTAAGGGGGACTATAAACTCACCCTGGAGGAACAATGTCTTGGAGGTGACGAAATCTGCTCTTCTGGATAGCTTGCAGCGTGAGATCCAGGCTGCTGGATTAGGATCTGGCGGCCTTAAGAATATTCAGGGGGAAATGGGGACATGTAGGACATGTTGTGCTTGGGTTCCATAGGGATGATGTAGGGTTTATTATCCCCATACTTGAAAAAGAAAGGCTTTGGTAGGTGCTTCAGGGTTGATGAGCTTGGAGGGTGCAGGGTCTAGAGAGCTCAAGGTTTATAGTTTTTTGGATTTGATCATAGGGCTACTATGCTCCCCCCCCCCTTAGGGTTTAGGGTTTAGGGTTTAGGGTCCCCACTGGCCTCATTAGGGATTTTTGGGGGGTTATTAGTGCTGACCAGCATGAGAGCAAACTTACTGGTGCCTAAGATTACGGGGCGAATGGAGGCTTGTAAGGACCCACATTTAAGTCTCGAAATTAAGAACCATAAGCCCTAAAAAGCATGGTTATTGTCATCCCCCACTCTCCCTCAAAACACCACTCAACCCTAAACCCTTAACCCGAAGCAACTGGCGGAGGTGGACCTGAGAGACAGCAGCATCTCAGATCCTTTGATTCTTGGTGTGTCATATGATGAAGTTTTAGGCCACCCCAACCCCTGTAATAATGACCACTTAGCAGCTGGGTAGGTAACTTTTAACCTTTTGGGATATATATAGTCCTATTCTAATACAAAGGTTAACTTTTTTGGGGGGCCAGGGAACTCAGCAACTAGGCCTATCAGAGTCATCTGAGCTATAGTCTAAATTCCTTAAAAGGGATGATTTAGGGGATACCTTTTGGGGAGTATTGTAGGGCTCGGGGAGTTTCGATTCTAGCTTGTTTGTTAGACTGCTAGTCCTTAAGCACTTGGGGGTTGGGGTAGCCAAAATGGGCCTAAAGCGGGACGAATCATGACTCTAGCCAGAGCTTGGAATGAAGCTTTGAAACATTTTGGAACATATTCCCAATGATTCCGAATTTATTTCTACCCTAAACCGT
Organism: Symbiodinium pilosum; assembly: GCA_905231905.1. Taxonomy (NCBI): domain Eukaryota; class Dinophyceae; order Suessiales; family Symbiodiniaceae; genus Symbiodinium; species Symbiodinium pilosum. The sequence continues at coordinate 17,522 of CAJNIZ010000444.1, read as the reverse complement.
AAACCCCAAACCCTAATGTGTTTTAGGGAGTATTCAGGCTTTCCGGAGGGGGTTGCCCTGGCATCCAAAGCGAGGGGGGAAGGGCAAATGTTGGTAGGCGGCAGCATGTGGCGGGCAGGCACAGCAGGGTAGCAGGCTGCGGGCAGGGGGTGATGTAGGCATGATGGCAACCTCACCCGACCTCACCCTAAATGGTGGTTTATATAGGAATATTACGGAAATGGCCTCAAATTGGGAGTTTAAATTGGGTAGCAAAAACGGTCTTGAAACTGAATCTGGCTAGCAATCTTTGTTAACAAGTTTGCGCGGTTTGAGGGCTTCGAGCTGCTTGGAATGGTTTGCAGCGCTATTTAATTATATGGGGGTATATAGGGATACATAGGGCCTAGGGCCTAAGGGTTTAGGGTTAAGGAACTTAAGTTAAGTTACTAGTCTGAGGAAACCATATTATTTTCTATTATATATACCCATTATGGTAACTTGAAGCAAGGTTTCGGCCCGGGGCCGGTCTTTTGTAGGAAGGTACGTACTCAAACGTTCAACCCTCAACGAGGACGGTGCGTGAGCTTTTCATGGAGGGGCAGTTGGTTCGGACGCATGAGGCGGTTAACCTCAACACTGCTGCCAGCCACTTGGTGTCGTTGGGACGTCAGGTAAGCATAGGGTTTAAGGGTTAGGGTTTAGGGTTGGGGCGTAAGGTAAGTATAGGGTTTAAGGGTTAGGGTTTAGGGTATTAGGTTAGAACCCAATATGGGCCCGTAGGCCTTTCAGCAGGATTCTAGGGACCTTTCAAGGGTATATAGTAGGTGTTTAAGGATCCCGGGATTAAGGGCCCACACAAGGGGCCCATGGTTTCAAAAACTGACTGGGTGTCGTTGGGGCTTAAGGTCTCTGTGGGTTCAGGGTTTAGGGCTTGGGCTTTGGGCTTTGGGTTCAGCATTGAGGGCTGTAGTCGCTAGACTGTAACCGAACAATGGTGCTAGAGCAAGCAACAACACTGAATCAGCCGTAAAACTAGGCAATGATTGTTGGTAGTTTCGCTTGATCTTAGAGACCGCAATCCCACAGAATGACAGTTTTGCCTGCGTGAAGTCTGGAGCAGATTGGCTGAAAGATCTCAGTGAGAGGGTTCCGCTTCAGGCCCCCTAAATCTATCCCAATAAGTTTGCAAGATGAACTCTTATACCTGGTCAGGCTACTACTGTCACGGCATCACGTCCGAGACTCTCCGCATCACACCCGAGCTCCTTTCCTGGTTAGCTCTGTTTAGGGCCCTACACGTCTAGGATACAGGGGCTCAGGGGCTTAGCGTTTGGGGTTAAGAAGTTGAAGGTTTAGGTGTCTAGCTCTTATCGGTTTAGAGTTTAGGCGCTTGGGATTGAGGGTTTAAAGTAAGAGTGGAGGTAGCCATAATGTGGCAGTAGTAGTAGTAGTAGTAGTAGTAGTAGTAGTTGCTTCGCAAAGCCGGCGCACAAAATCCAGGAGCCACACAATGTCACACACTCATCTCCAGATGCTTTTAATATGCGGCTCTTAAACTCAGTGGCTGGGTGGGCAGCTTTTGTTAAGGTACTTACGATCCTATTATATCAAAAGGGCTATCAAAAGGGCACGCATTTTCTGGACAAGAAAAACCATTATCTGGGTAAATGTCATTTGTATGGTTTCCCTTGAACCCCCTGCCAAAATCTCACGCCTCAAAGCTAGACTCAACTGTTATTGCGAGGGACCCGTAGAAGGGACCTTGAACTCATCATCTTATGTTTCCTTGGCATAGTGCCTATATACCACCTAGATAACTGGTAGTCCCCCCTTTAGCTACAGGGTCTTTAAACCCAGATGGGCATCTCCGAACAGTTTCATCCCCTCCCCTCCCCCTATGATTTTAAAGTCCCCCACCCGCCCCTAATGTTGGATAGTCCCATGTATTATAGTATGCCACACTGAGAACATGCAATATGAGGGGGTGGGCGTTTAAAAGATTAGGGGGATTCGGCTAGAACATCGACCAGTCCTTCAATTCAATACTCTACATTACGGTGTTGACATGCCATACTGGGGGGTGTTTAAGTATCCCTCCCCAATGATAAACCCCACCCACCTCCTTATGGATACTTCGCTATTTCAGAGTGGTAATATCCTTGGTATGATGTATTTTGAGTGAAAGGGTAGAGGGTTTTACTATTACGGGCAGGGGGTACTTGAAGTTGGGGGTGTTTTATAATTCAATCCCTAAACCCCAAACCCACAGAGGCCACGTGAAGCACTGGGTTTGGGGAATATAGTAGGAATTTAATAGAATATAAGGACCCTGGTAGGTATATTCCTATTGTATTTAAGGGTTTCGGGATGGCCATGTGATTTTGCGGGAGTGCAGCAATCTTCTCTGCAGGTGTCAGGTGTAGATGGCGAAGAAACCTGCAGCAGCTATGCACCGCTTTGGGTCATGTATTCATAAGCCCTAAACCCTGAACATAGGCCCTAAACCCTAACCCTGTGTCTAATCTTGGATTCCTTTGGTTCAAACAATATTAAACCCCAGAGCCTGAATTTGTTCAATCCTAAACCCTAACCTTGTGTCTTTCTTTCGAGCATGGTTCCTTTTCTTGAGGATCCCCTGCCTGCGCGGTTTAGGGTTTAGGGTCAAGCTTACTTGGAGGGTCTTATGAGGACTTAGTAATTAGGTTCATATCCCGTATAACCCATATAGCAACATTAATTATCCCCATGGGTAACCCACTTGTATACTAAGTTTCCCCGATCCTCCAAGTATTGGTGGACGCAACAATCACGTAGGAGTTCCTCAAAATGAAACCTGTCACTTGGGTACTGCCCCCACTCTGTCTGTAACAGTTGGATAATATGCACGATATAGTTATGTAGAGCCCTTAAAATGTGGCCCCATACATGCATATATATATTTATTTATTTAGTGGGGGCAGTACCAACCTGTAACCCCCACATATTCAAATTTATCCAAAGCCTTGGCCACCTTCTTTCTAAGCTGTTTAAGTAGAACTCTTGATCGTATTGTCAGCCTTGTCAAAAGCACTGAACACCGATGAACTCCTTTCTTTGAGTTTAGGCTTGGGGTTTATTTTAGAGGTTACATGCAAAAATGATTTAAGCAAGCCTTTGTAAGCATGTTTTCCATAATGACTACGCCCTGCATACCTCAAAGTGCACGCCCTTGACGGCTTTTTGAAGTCTAAGCCCTGAACCCGAGACCTTCTGAATCTAAGGTCTTTTACCATTTGCCGTTGATATGGGCACCTACCTGCTTCCTGGGTCCAATTCACGGTCTTTGCTTGGCTTGCAGGGTGCTATGGGGTATACCGTCAATATATAAGGGCCCCAAGGTTGAATGGCCATGTAAGGGGCCAGAGTTCCAACCCTCAATTCTTAAACCCTAACTCCTAGACCCTAAATCCTCAAGCCCTAAACCCTAGACCCTAAATCCTTAAACCCTAAGCACTAGACCCTAAATCCTTAAGCCCTAACTCCTAGACCCTAGATCCCTTAAGCCCTGAACCCTAGACCCTAATCCTTAAACCCTAAACCCTAGACCCTAAATCACTAAACCCTAGACCCTAGCCCTAGACCCTAGATCCTTAAGCCCTAAACCCTAGACCCTAAATCCTAAAACCCTAAACCCTAGACCCTAAATCCCTAAACCCTAAACCCTAGACCCTAAATCCTTAAGCCCTAAACCCTAGACCCTAAATCCTAAAACCCTAAACCCATGGACCCTTAATCCTTAACCCCTAAACCCTAAACCCTAAATCCTCAACCCTAAACCCTAAATCCTCAACCCTAAATCCTGAAGCCCTAAACTCTCTGAAGCCGTAAACCCTAAATCCTAAAACCCTAAACCTTAGGCCCTAGATCCTTAAGCCCTAAACCCTCGGAAGGCTCTTCTCTCCGGCGGAACTTTGCGCATGCCTTCCAGGCTCAAGGGGAGCCGCTCAGCTGTGCCTTTTTGGGGGTTTGGGCTGTTTGGGTTTAAGGCTTAAGGCTTAGGGTTTAGGGTTTCGGGTTTGTTGGGTTTAAGGCTCTGGGTAGGCCCCTGGGATATTTAATATTTTCCCTCATGGCTTTAATAAGGGACCCTATATACTAATATTTTTCAAAGGGTTTTAGGGGCCAACGTAGGGCTTAAGGTCTAGGGTTTAATTTAAGGTTTAGGGTTTAGGGTTTTGTTTTTTTGGGTTTAGGGCTTAGGGTTTGGGCTTGTTTTCATTTAGGGTTTGGGGTTGTTGGCTTTAGGGTTCAGGGGTTGGGCTTTTGCGTTTAAGATTTGAGGCGATACTCAAAATGGGGATGTACCGAAGGGACGCTCGGGATATATATAGATATATAATATACATATAGGGATTTTGTATCTAGAACTTATGCAATAAGGATTATATAAGCATTGTAGCAGTTGGCTGTTAGGGGTTGAATAGGGGCATTTCGAGAACCACATGGGGTGAGGGCGCATCGGTTTTACCGTTTAGGGTTGTGAATATGCGACCGGTAGGGTGTAAGCTTCAAGTTTTTGTCGTGCTTGGCAGATTGGGGTTCTGAAAGAACATGGCTTTCTGGAAGGCACTGGAAGGTATTTTGAAGTATGCATATGCCACAACCCTAAAGCCTAAACCCTGAACCCTAAACCCCTAAACCCACATACAGGTGCGATACCATCAAGAAGTAGCTTTCTTCCTGTTTCCTCTTACTTTCGCGCCTGGAGGTAGCGTATTCTTCGGGTACTGCCCCCACTCAGTAACAGTTGGATAATATTTGTAATATAGTTTCATATAGCCCTTAATAGGATCCCTAATATAGACTGTTACTGGGTGGGGGCAGTACCCAACGTATTCGTTTGGGTTTCTAGGTTCTTCGGGTGGCTGTCCTGCCGTAAAATTCCGGTTGGCTAGGCCCAAGCCAAACCCTAAACCCTAAACCTGGGTAGGCCCCTGGATATTTAATATTTTCCCTGATGGCTTTAATAAGGGACCCTATATACTAATGTTTTTCAAAGGGTTTTAGGGGCCAACCTAGAAACCCTAGTCCGGGACCTTGAGGCCTAAACTTGAAAAACCTTCTCGACAAAACGTATATGAGCTACAGTCTAAACTCCTGAAAGGGTGGTTATATATAAGGGATTGTATAGGGGGAGTATTATCGGGTTTTTGAGGGGGGACACTAGGAGTTTAGACAAAAGCTTACATGTACCTCAACTTCCATCCCAAGCCTTGTATGAAGGTCCACGATTGGTTCAAAGTAGGGAAGTAAGTTTCCCAAAGAAGCTTACCATGGGCTCAACCGTAGTGATTCTACGTAAGCCCCAGGTATAGCTACGCATGAACCCCCAAATGCGCCACGTTTGGCAATTCCTCGAACCCCAAAGCCTGAACCCCAAAGTCTAAACCCAAAACTCTATGTCTCGAAGCCTAGACCCTAGACCCCAAACCCTAAGTCCCAAATCCTAAACTTTAAATGCCTAAACCTTAAACCCTATAAACCCCAAACCCTCAACCCTCAAACACTACCCCTGGACTCCTTTTGGGGCCTAGTATTTAAGAATAGAATCTTACTGAGTTCAACCACCAAAAAGACGTTACTTACTTTAGGTCAACCTTTAAATCCCAACCCCTAACGCTCAAACCCAGCACTACAACTGGAAAGAGCACTCGAGGTCAACCTCCAGTGCGTGCACTGCGAAGCTAGGCTCCGCTTATTAGCGAGGCAAATTATCTTGTTCGGGATTCATGTTGTCTATAGTCTAAACTCCTCAAAGGGGTTATATAAATATAGCGGACTAAATAGGGTATTATTAAAGGGTTGATTAAGGGGGATACTAGGCGTTTACGCTATAGCTCATATGTGGGTGGTTCTAAGGGTCCTTGTATAAAAAGGGGACTACCAGGAATAGCCTTCCCAAAAAGGGATTCCTAACCAGACAGGTTTTTGAGGGTTTAGGGTTTAAACTCCTTGAGGGGGGTTTTATGAGGTTATCTAGTGGACTATTCTAGACTCTTGGGATTATGAAGGGGGATACTAGGAGTTTAGTTTATGGTTCATGTGAGTTTCAGGGTTTGAGCTACTAGGGTCTGGGGTTCAGCGGTATCAGGCTTTTGTTTTGGGTGCCTGTGGGTTTGGGGACTCTTTACGGAAGTCCTTTGGGAACATGCGACCCCTGTTAGTCCTCTATTGTTTACTGCGCTTAGGAGTAAACCCCAAACCCTAAACCCTACGCCCTAACCCCAAACCCTTATCCCTGATTGGAGCATCAGGGGGACTTAGTAAGTAGGTTAATAACCCCTACAGCCCATGTAGTAACTCTTATTATCCCCATTATTAGCCTACTTACTAAGTCCCCCTGACCCTCTAACTCTCCAACCCTAAGCCCTAGACCTTAAACCCTAAACCCTGAGCCCTAAACCCTGAAACCCTAGGCCCTAAACCTTGTTTCCTAGACCCTAAACCCTGGACCTTAGACCCCAAACCCTATCTATAGAAGATCGTTCCAGGATGGGTGCATGTTAGGTGGCTTAGAATTTAGGGTTTAGGATTTGGGTTTTAGAGGTTAGGATTTAGGATTTAGGGTTTAAGGGTTCAGGGCTTAGAGTCTTGCAGCTCAGTTGGGCGATTTTAGGGTTTTGGAGCTAAGGGTCTAGCGGCTCTGAAGTTTTTAGGGGGTTTATGGTATGTGAGATGTAGCCTTTGAAGTGGGGTTTAGGGTTCAGGGTGTGGGGCTTAGGGTTTAGGGTGTGGGGTTTAGGGTGTAGGGTTTGGGCTTTAGGGTTTAGGGTTTAGGATGTGGGGTTAACAGTGTAACAGCTCTGGGGGTGTCAGGGTTTTTGGGGCCTTTGGCAAGGCCGTGCAACTGCAAGTAACTTTGTAACACAGACCCCAGATTAATCCCAAATTTAGGGTTTAGGGTTTAGGAGGTAATGTAGACGACTGATTAATAAATCCCCTTCCCCTCACTGGGGATTATAAAAAGGATCCTAATATTGAGGCCATGAAAAGGAGGAGGTTGTTAATCAGGGGCTTACATTTGACATCAGGACGCAGTTAGTTCCTTCGACATCTCAAACGAAGTGCGAGAATCTGCACGGCTCAGAGGCTCATGGGGGAGTGCACCTAGCACGAGCAACACCCTACGTTCCCACAACCTATGCGCTAGATTTAGGGTTTAGGATCGCTAGATAAGTAGGAAGCCACTGCAGACCATCAAAGGAGCAACCGTTGTGCATTTGGGGCAGAGAAGACCATGGCAACCGGCAAAGTTTCCAACATAAGTCCCACAGTTTGGGTTCACGGTTTAGGGATGTAACATCCTGGAAAAAGCCTGGTTGCAAAAAACCACACTAGAAAAAGAGCCCGGCACACACCCTAAATATCCTATAGAATTCTCTATTGGTCCACATATCTACCGTATACACAACCCCTACGAGCCCCTGTAACACGCCCGTACTCTTGGAGAGCATTCCATAGGAACATGACACCTACAACGACCTGGGCAACCAGACGCACTGCAACGCATGCCCGAGGCTGCTGTAGGATTGAAGAGGATGTAGAGGGGATCCTATCGTCCCTTCAAGTGGGAAAGACGGGCAATATAGCATTAGGGTCCCCGTTTCGTACATTTTTCCAACCTTATCAACCTCCAGTAAGTTTGGGGTAAGCAAGGTGGCTTAGAAGATTCCCAAGAGGGGCTTACTAACAGACTAAATGGGTAGTTGTAGGCGTGGTTCAATCCTTATAGAGCCCCTACAATCCCCCTTTAATGGGGCCCCGACAATTTTGGGAAACCCCCTGAACCCCAAATCCTAAACCTCATACTGCTGACACCGTTTAAAGCCAAGCCAGCCCTGAATGGAAGCCCCAAAAGTTCCAAGCACGCCGAGTCTTGCGCGTTGAGGGTTTAGGGTTTATTGGAAACTCTGAGCCAGAGGGCGCTGTGACTTACCAGGCCTCAGGGTTTAGGGTTTGGGCTTAGGGTTTAGGGTTTGGGTTCAGGGTTTAGGGTCTGGGTTTAGGGCTTAGGGTTTGGGTTTAGGGTTTAGGGTTTAGGGTTTGGGCTTAGGGTACGAGATGTATTGGGTTAGCAGCCCATTCCAGAAAGCACTTTTATATGAGGCTTTGCAACGTTGGCTGTAAAGCATAACTAGCCAGGAATTGCTTTCCCTACGTCATGAGATTTTGGTGATTCTTGTGGCCTTCCTGGGCTCCAGCCTGCCCAAGCTAACAGTGGGGTTTCCCGAAATGAGGGGTGCCATTATGGGGTTGCTTATAATAAGGATTATCGTATTCGGGTTTATATAGGGGTCCCCCTATTTTACGAAACCCCCACGTGGAACCGTATGTAGGTCCCTCTTGAAGGATAACGGTTTAACAGCTGCTTTCTTACCTTTGGTTAGCTGGGAATGAAGGAATGGAAAAGAAAATAGAAAGTATACACATGGGTTGTTTAGGAACTACTACAAGGATCCATTCCTTCATTCCTAGCTAACCTAAACCCTAAACACTTCGAGTTGAGATTGAGGGACTGTAGACAGGCATTCGCGGACGGCGTCAACAGGAGCCAACTCGGTGAGTGAATGCAGCTGCGATTTTGGAAGGACCGGGAGCTTGTGGGTTGAGGGTTTCAGGAGGTTTAGGGTGTAGGGTTTACCTGGGTCATGCGATGCACTTCCTTGCTCTGTTTTGCCGCAAGATTTTGTGCTAAACGAGGAATAAGGCACCTGGATCCTCACCAAGACACCCTTGTAGTGCACATGGTTGGCTCTAAACCATGCACAAACTGTATGAAACCCCAAACCCAAAAGTTAGCTACCCCCAAACCTAAACTGCCAAGGCCCGTCTCCATTGTCTCTGGGCCCTGAATCCATAAACTTCAGTTGATACCCTATGGGGATTTTCCGCTGCGGGATGTTTCACGTTGACTGTGGTTGTGGGTAATCCTCAAATCCTTCGACCGGCATATCGGCTTTCCTGGTGGTGAGACTGTCATATATGAACATGGATGTTTATGGGTTCATAAGCCTTAAACGAAAAATTGGTAGTAACATAAGGGTTGAAGGTTGTACTCATGACAACTGCGGTGATGAGAGTATCCTACGGCAGTGGATGATACGCTAGTTGCAGTCGGAAAATGATATTGTTAAAGAGTGGCTATACTAGCCGCCCATAGCATGGATGCAAGCCGCAAAAGTCACAGCATCCTTGTGAATTGATCGTTGATCAGCGGACAGAGACCTAAACCCCTAAACCCTAAACCCCTAAACCCTAAACCCCTAAACCCCTCAACCCCTAAACCCCTCAACCCCTAAACCCTAAACCCCTCAACTCTCAACCCTAAACCCCAGCCTTTGGTCGGGAAGAGTCATCCCCGGGCCCTGATCTTTTATCTTACTTGGAGGGTCACCTGGATTTAGCCGGTAGGTTAATAACCTCTATAACCCTATAGTCCCCCTTAAGTAGATAGAATATGGGGTATATGGGGATCTTATTATAATATACCCAAAGCCATATTCTATCTACTTAAGGGGGACTATAATTATCCCCACATCATTAACCTACTTACTAAGTCTCCCTGACCCTCCAAGCACGCTTGAAATCTGAAGATTCAGAGTCTAAAGTCAGGACCTCAACCCAATTTTGAATCCTAAGCCTGTAGCCTTAAACCCTGAACTGTGAGCAATTTTGCAACTGGGCTACTTTTTCACGTCTCCTCAAACATAGATTGAGATTATATCCTCCTCTTCTGTAGGGTATCATGTAGCGTATCTCATAGGAAGACTACAGGGGGAGAAATTGTGCAACCCCAAGCCTCAAAACCTAAACCTTCAGGTCCCTAGATCTAAGGTTGGAACTATGGGCCTCGGGTTTAGGATTTAGGGTTTAGGGTTAGGGTTTAGATACGAAGGATAAGCTCCGACCAGAGCAGCTGCGTGTGTGACAATGGCGCAGCGCTGAGCCCCTGAGATTTACATCGCTAAGGGTTAAAGGTTTAGGATTTAGGGTCTTGGTTTCTAGGGAAGGTGGTTCTGGCAACATTTAACTACGAAGGTTTAGGATTTAGGGTCTTGGTTTCTAGGGAATGTGGTCTGGCAGCATTTAACTACGTAAGAACCCATCTAGCATCCAGCACTTAAGCAGTATATGATTTGGGCCCAAATACGTTCCCATGCAACGCGTATGGCCCAAGTTCTATGGGAGCTTGCATCAATAAGGGGCTATGATAAATACAGAGCCTGAACCCTAAACCTAAACCCAAATACAGTATATTTCATCCTTATTCTAAAGACTCCCAAAAGGAATCTTTGATTTGTTTATGCCATTCAGGATTCAGGTACTTGGTATGGGAAGGCAGGAATGGGCTATAGGGACCACGATGTGGGCTTGACAAGGGGTATACGCGCATAATGGCGCCATGTATGGTTGGCATAGGGATCTACTTCCCCATTCCTTTCTCAGCACCAGGAAGTTTGTCTACCCATAGAAGCTTGAGAAGGCTGAGGGTTTTTGTCCAAACTGATGGGGACACCATGCCACTCTCTGTTAGAAATTATGGCGGCCACATTACAGGTGGATAGCCCACCCCCAAAAAACTCAAATAACGACTCCCATAATTCACCACAACTTGTCGGAGTGGCATGGAAGACCTGTAGGGGGGTGGTCTGCAAAAGGTTATGGTGAGTAAAATAAGAAAGGCATGTGCAAAACGATACTTCTGAGCGACATACCTAGGTTGGATACTGGCCTCACTCATGAACAGTTGGATAGTATTTATACTGACCCCTATCATCGACTGGTAGTTGGTGGGGGCAGGACCCACTACCTAGGCGTTGTGTATGAACAATAGGCCTCTGAGCGTAGAGGTTGAAACAGTAGACGGGTTAGTGTGTAGGGTTTGTGGTATAGGGCTTAGGGTAACTTAACACGTTTTGATGCTTCTGTGTTTTGGGCTAGGTGTCTGACAAGGACTTCAACCATGTTTGCCGCTTTCAGGATATTTACGTTTGATGGCAATTGAATCTCAATTCCCCAACAATCTTATTATGGTTTACGGTATCCATTCCCGATCCTTGTTGAATTAATTCCTTCCCCGAACATGAATCTTTTTCCGTATAGTAGCCTACATGTCACCATCTATAGATCCACAGTGTCATGTTTTCCTGCAACTGTTGCGGGGTTCTTACTTTGAGTCTGTGTCCGAGCCTTCACTCCCTCCTTCCTCCTTCTTCCTTTCTTCTTCCTCCCCCAATCGGGACAAGTCTCTCTGCGCAACTTAAGAAGTAGACTTTAGAAGTCCCTGGAGCTTCCCCAATCGGTTCAGGACGCGCCTCTACACTGCCGAAGTCGTATACTTTAGAGGCCCTTCTAGAGTCTCCCCAATCGGTTCGGGACGTGCCCTACACTATCTCTCTTCACGACTAACGTAGCACAGTTTAGAGGCGCCTAGAGCCTCTCCAATCGTTTCGGGACGCGCCTTTACAACGCCTCTCTTTGCGACTCAAGTAGTAAAGTTTAGAGGAGGCCCCGAGAGCCGCTGCTCTCGACAGATCGATTTCATACACTACGATTCGCCGGCCTGCTCCAACTGACCTTTTGCGTCTTTCTACCTGTCATCAAATCGGCCTCTGGTACAGCTACACATGTGGGCCACTCATGTGGGGTTGTCCAGTCCTTTTGTTGGTAACAGTACTTCACTTCTGACTTCATTTAGACAACTGGACAGAGCTCCTAATCCTGGCTTCAGGCACATCTCAGTTGCAGAAGTCTAGCTACATTTGTACAAGAAAAAGGTATATGGCCATCAGCAGCAATTGCATGTTCACGTCTTTGTTGTATACTGCCAAGGATGTCAAACCTACAATCACCAATTCTGGCTTGCTGTTACCAGAATACGGAACCCCCCTTAGTCTGCTGCATATCCATATTATGGTAGTTGAATGTAAGGTCCCTACATCCCCATAGAGCCCCCTGAAAACACCAGCATCCATTTGATTTTCCATATTCTTTTCCATTTGACTCTCGGTTATGGTAACTTAAGCCTAGATTTGCTAAACCCTAAAAAGTCTGATGGTTTCAAAAGAAATTGCACTCTAAATCCTATACCTTTGTACACTCCTTAATAGTAACTCCTTTTAAAGTTCCTTGTCAAGTAGTCAGGCTCGCTCTGAGCTGTAGCGCTTAGGGTCTACCTGACCGGAAGACTCAGCTGCTTATATAAGTACTGGTTTAGGGCTTTAGGCTTAGGGTTTCGGGATTTGGGTTTAGGGTTTAGGACTTAGGGTCTAGGGCTTCAGGAGGTTTCCGCAAATTTAGCTCCTGTTTTAGGAGTCCCCATAAGAAGTTGTTTTTGATATTTTGGGGTTTTACTCAAGTGTAAGGGGTCCCCTATGTCAGTCTGGAAATTCCCATATTGACTTTGTTCCAAATGCCTTCACATGCGTACCACCAAAAAAGCAAAGTATGGGGTTCCATGTGGGCTTATTGCAACACCCCTAAACCCTAAACCCGTCCTTTGATGGGCATACGCGGTCTATAAGGCCTTTTTGGGGCGCAGGCGGGGATGCGCTGTACAATGGTAATATTGGTCAGGCTTATATCAGGCATTCCACCCCGTCTACTTGCTTTGCTTTAGGGTTTAGGGGTATTATTCTTGCCTAAGGGTCCGAGGACCCAAATAACAGGGTTGTAGGGCCCAAAAATTCTGATATTAATTGTATTTGGCCCCTCCCCTCTCCTCGTAAAAAGCACAGGTCTGAGCGAGACAGATTGCGGAAAGTGCGAAGAATTCCACCTGGACCTCCTTGAGTTTAGGGTTTTAGGGTGTAGGGATTCAGGGATTTCGGAAAATCAGGGGGCGCTTGATCAGGGACATGGTTTTGCAAACAATGAGTCCTCAGTGTGCTGTGATATATAGGCCGTGAGGCTTAAAAACCTCGGGATTATTGAGGGCGTTTTTTAATCCTTGCAAGGGTTGCTATTGGGGCATTTGACTTGATTACACAGTTGTGTTTTTGGCTCATCTCGGCTAAGGGATTATACCTGCTGCTTGTGAGTAAGGAAAGAAGCAACATGAAACCGTACCATAGGTGATTATTATACATGGCTACTGCAGGGATCCCTTCCTCCATTTCCTGCTAACAACCAATAAGCTATCGGGCCTGTGTAGGCTTGAGGCACGTCGGTTCAGTGCCGGTTGCTTTAGAGTATGCGTACTGTATGGGGGGTTGGGGGTCAGAGAAGGTTGTGCAGGAACATATCTCCAACGGCAGCTACAAGAAGGGTTCTGCTTGAGAAGCAACACAGCTAGACGTAAGATATCTCGAGCTTCTTGGGGTTTCTTGAGGGCCTCTTCTGTTGTAAGGACTACCGGAGCTGATTTATTTTTTATGGGGGGGCATCGTGTGTCCTAAAACATCCTAAAACTAAAGGTCTTCAGGGCTTAAGGTAGAGCTTAACCCCTAAAACCCTAACACCCAAAGCTGCAAACCCCCCAACTCCGAAAACATGTCAGCCTCAGCCCTTCAGACTTTCAGGCATGGATCCCTAAACCCTGCTAAGCCTTAAATTGCGCATGCGTAACCCCAACGAGATGATTAATAGCTTTCATCTTCGTTTGCGCACCTAGAGTGCCTGCTCACAACCAGAAGGAGGCAATATCAACTTTATGTTAAGGTCTTGAAATTATGTACCAGAATTTTGGTCTACGACATCCAGGTAATCCTTACCTAGGCCGCCAAAAGCACATACTGATGGCATTGAGCGCCAAAACAATGGGGTAGATAGGCTTGAGAGGTCCCCAGAAACCCTTATCCCGAGACCTTGATCCCAAAAACCCTAAAGCCTAAATCCAGATCCCTAAACCTGGATCTCAAAACGTTAAACCCTAAACCCAAACTCCAAAACCCCATTCCCTTTCAGCTCTCAGCCGCGCAACACTCGCAGGAGTGCGATGGGCCCGGCCACTCGACGCTGGGCTGCGGTAAGGGCACTGAAATTCAGGTACTATCATACGGAAACCGTAAGCCCTCAACCTTAAATCCTAAATCCTAACCTCTAAATCCTGAGCCCTAAATCCTAAGCCCTAAACCTTAAATCCTAGATCCTAAATCCTCGACCCTAAATCCAAAATCCTAAGCCCGAAACCCTAAACCCTAAACCCTAAACCCCTAAGCCCTAAATCCTAAACCCCTAAACCCTAAGCCCTAAATCCTAAACCCCTAAACCCCAAGCCCTAAATCCTCAACCCTAAACCTCAACCCCAAAAGTATTATAATAAGATCCCCATATACCCCATATTCTATATGCTTATGGGGGACTGTAAATCCTACACCCTAAGCCCCTGAACCTAAAAACTCTAAACCCCTGAAACCAGGATGGCCTCCGCTCCACCGAAAATCGGCTTCGCGCGCTTGCGAGCCAATGCCACGCGCGCCTTCAGGCCTTGGGGCTTAGGACTTAGGATTAGAGTTTAGGGTTTTAGGGTTTTAGGGGTTTAGGGTTTAGGGGTTTGGGTTTTAGGATTTAGGGGTTTAGGGGGGTTCGGGTAATTCTTGAGGGTGTTCAGGATTTGGAGTTTAGGATTTTCGGGTTTTAGGAATATCCTAAAGCCCAAAGCCCTGAAACTCTATAATCCCCCTCAAGTATATAGAATATGTATGGGCTATATGGGGATCTTATTATAATGTACCCAAAGCCATATTCTATCTACTTAAGGGTGACTATAACCCTAAACCCTAAACCCCAAACCCTAAACCCTAAACCCTAAACCCGAATATGTTTGGAGTTTTGGGCTTTAGGATTTTAGGATTTCAACCCTCCCGGGTTGAGGAGGTTTGGGCGCGGGTTAGGCTTCAGGGTCTTGGGCTTAGGGTTTAAGGCTTATAGCCTCTTTAGTTTAGATAGACTATGGGGTATATGGGGATCTTATTATGATATATTAAGAAGCCATGTACTATCTATATACTTCAGGGGGTTCATAGTTGACCTAGTGAGGTTTGGGTTTACGTATCGTTCTTTGCTGTGTGTTTGAGGGTTTAGGGTGGAGATGTGGATTTCAGGGGGCTCCTGACGTTGCTCGACGTTTAGAGTCTTAGGATTTTAGGGTTTTGGGGTTTGAGGATAGTTTGGGTTTGAGAATATTCTAGGGTTTGAGGATTTCAGGGTTTCAGGGTTTTAGTTTTTGCGGGTTTTCGCCTATTTGAGGGTTTACGGTGGTCATTCGGGTTGAGTAGGTTCGAGGGATTTCATAGGGAAACCCTAAACCCTAAACCCTAAACCTATAAGTTCAGACAAATGGTTTACACGGGGTATGGAGGACATGCTGCACCAAATAGGATCCCACTGCCTTATATGAGCTATAGTCTAAACTCCTTAAAGGGGGTTATACAATGGATTATATAGGGGACTACTATAGGGGTTATCAAGGGGGATACTAGGAGTTTAGACTATAGCTCATATGCCCTATCACGGATCAGTATAGGTTTGCATTCCTCCGCTCCGTACTAGCTGCCACTAAGTTTAGATGCTGGGGTTAAGGTTTTTAGGGCCAAGCTCTAAAACGTAGGCTCTATGGATTCGAGCTTAAGTTTCCGAGACTTGGAATTCGGGCCTCCTTAGGTTCTTGACATGTTTTTGACTACATCAAGGGAATTGGCCATGTGCCAAACCCTAAACCCTATATAACCCCTACATAACCCCAATCTATACCCTATTCTAGTATAAAGTAGTTTCCATGTTCTATTCCATTATCCCTATATGACCCCAATGAATTGAGGATTCGGCGACTGGGGCTTGGATTCGTGCTTGAAGTCCAGGGTCTAGGATTTTTATGCAACAGGGTTCAGAGCCTCAAACCCTAGACCCTAAACCCTGAACCCTAAACCTGGGGTTTATGGATTCAGGTTTAAAATCTAAAGGTCGGAGTGCTTTCGGAGACGGAACAGACAGAAGGACGAGAAGGCCACGTAGAACGTACCGCCGCTTCCCTAAACCCCGACCCCTAGAAAGACGCAAACCTACACCTTCAATGCTGCACGCGGGCAGCACAAGGCATGGAAAAAACACATTCAATGCCTCAGCCCTGGACCCCTAAACCGCTCAACCCTCAACCCTAAAACCCTAGACCCTTAATGCCGCACAACTAAAACCACACAGCTGCCAAAGGGTTTACTTTAGCCAGCGCTTCAAGTCCCAAAGAAAGTCACGGCTACACCGGAGTTTGGGGTCTACGGTTGAGTATTTAAGGGGCCTCTTCATCTGCTCGCGTTAGGGTTCACGGCCTGTAAATCCCTTAAACCCTGAAATCCAAGCCTAAGCCCCCCATACCCTAAAGCTCCAAGCCTCAAACCCTAGACTCCAAACCCTAAAGCCCCTACCTTGAGATCCAGTTGACTA
>CAJNIZ010000443.1:11569-22067 GCA_905231905.1 Symbiodinium pilosum | reverse complement strand
GCTCGAAGTAGGCAGTATGGATCGTTGTAGATCTTCCTAAAACCTCAACCCTGAACCCTTCCCTGAAGATCTACACGATCCATACTGCCTACTTCGAGCTCTGAAGTCGAAAACGTGCCTTAAGTGTAGGGTTTAGGGTTTAGGGTTTAGGGTTTAGGATTTAGGGTTTAGGGTTTAGAGTTTGAGAATGAGGGGAATGAGGTTGATGATGTAGGCCCTTAGAGGGTTTAGAGGGTTTGGAGCTTTGGGGTTGGGGTTTCCAGGTGTTCAGCTCCGAAACCCCAACCCACAGTCTAGGATTTAGGGAGCCTTAAGCCTTAGGGTTTTGCTGGATCAAGCTGTACGATCGCGTTTCAATCCCAAAACTTTGGCTCACACTTACATGGGCTTTCGAACATTTACTGCAGGGCTTCCTTTTCAGAAGCCCCATTATAGGGATTATCTAGCGGGGGCTTCAAGTAAACGAGGACCCCTAAAGCAGAAATCTCGACCATCATGAATATATGCAGTATGGAAGAGACACTAACTGTTTTTTGAAGCCCTACAGTCCTCACCCAAAGCATATTACAAAGACACCTAACCCAAAGGGTCCATGTAGGTATATGGTATCTACTTAGGGCCCAAAGGGGTTCCCATATACCTACTTTAAGGCCCAAGTATATCCCATATACCTACATGGACCCTTTGGGTAAGAGGCTGGGAAGTTCTCAGTAGTTTATGTGTCATCGGTTTGGGGTTCTGGGCTTCATTGCAGTTTAGTTAGGGCTAAAGGGTAAAGAGTTTTAAAGCAGTACGTACCCATAAAAGGTTCCCCCAATGTGGCTCAACATAGTCCCTATTTGGGCAAATGAAGTCCCCCCATTAGGGTTCTTCAACAAGGATCCTTATAGCCAGGGCTACGATCTCACGGGTACAACCATAAAATCTTCGAAGGAACCCTACACCTACCCAAAGGGTCCATGTAGGTATATGGGATATACTTGAGCCTTAGAAGTCTAACTTAGAAGTAGGTATATGGGAAGCCCTTTGGGCCCTAAGTATATACCATATACCTACATGGACCCTTCCCTAAACCCTAAACCCTAAACCCTAAACCCCCCTAAATCCCCAAACTCCGAAACCTTAGACCCCTCTCATCCCTGCGCTTCCCTTGCTCATTGAATTTTCAGGTTTAGGGTTTTTTCCTGGACCCCCAAAGTATGTAAAATAATGGAAAAGAAAATGGAAACTATTATATTATTTAGGGTTTAGGGTTTAGGAGGTTTAGGACCCCCAAAGTAGGTAGAATAATGGCCTTTTGGGCTATATTTAGGGCTTTTGGGCCATTATTTTACCTATTTTGGGGGTTTAGGGTTCAGGGTCTAGGAATTTAGGATTCTCTCAGGGGTCCGGGCGCCGAATCTAAGGAATTCCCAGGTGGGCAATTTCCGCAGTTATGCTTTACATAGCCCTTGCCTTCCCCCCATACCTGGAACCCTGAACCCTAAACGGCGCCTTGTGTTAGTGTACCTACCTGGTATCTTCCCACCTGCCAAATAGCCCAGTACTCCCTCTAAACCCTAGACTCTGAACCCTAAGCCCTATAAGGTTTAAGAGCTTAGGCCTTAGGTTTTAGACTCTAACCCCCAAGCCTTAAACCGTGATTGAATAGCGCCTGCTTTGAGCCAGGACCAGAGCAGGACTTTGAGGGAGATGAAGCCTGACATCCCAAACTCCCCACAGCCTGAAAACTTTACTTTAAAACATAAGCCCCAAATCCGAAGCTCCCCTAAAAATCTAAACTCCGAAGTCCTCAAACCTAAGATCTTAGCCCCCGGAGGTACTTTTCCGCGGGAAGACCACCAATCTCTACGATGTCCGCTCCTCGGGACCTAGGCGCCAACTGGCCCTCAGGGACCTCAGGGATGTTTTGATGTTTTGCGAGTATGAGGGGATGACTTTTAACCCTACACCCTGAGCCGTACACCCTACGCTCTAAACCCTAAGCCATCCTAAGCCCTAAAGAGTATGTAAGGGGTTTTATAAGAAAGTCTGGAGTTTCCTGCTTGGGAGTTTAGGTTTCGGGAGTGCTTTGGATTGAGAAATGCGCGCTTGGGGCGCACAACCCGCGGGGGGGGATTTCTACCATCTGGTGCTTTAGGGTATACGGTCTAGGGTTTAGTGTTTAATTAGGGTTTAGGGATCCCTTGCATTTTCCGGATTTTTGATAGTTCCCTTGCAGCTTCTCCTTTTACAATAGTTACACTACGGAAAGAGTCATATACCGCTGGTTGATGCAAATGTCGAAATGCACCAGACCAAGCTAGCCCCTAAACCCTAAACCTCAACCCTAAACCCTAACCCCTAATCCCTAAACCCTAACCCCTAGTCCCTAAACCTTAAACCCAAAACCTTAAAACGGCATCCAATAAAGTTGCAACACTTCTCAGGATGCAGGTATAGCTTCCATGACACCTTGAGCCTTTTTTTGCGAATACAGATTCTTGTGGTTTAATGCTTGTTGAATATTTTTTAGCAGGAGTGACTTGTACTTTCAGAAAAAAAGCTGGCGACATCTACCCTGTATAAATCACTTCGTGGCAATCAGCTAAAGACCGAAACCGCAAACGCCAAACCCTAGCCCCAAATGTGAAAACTCAACCCCAAAGATTAAGCCTTAAATCCAAACAGACACCCAAAGCTCGGAGCTCCAAATCCCAAGCCCTAAACCCTGACCCACTCATACCCCAAACCCTCCAAAGCACCAAAACCACACCACCCCACTGACTGGTTCGCGCCCTGAGCGTGCCCAAAGGTTTGGGACAAGGAGATCACGCAGGTGCGTGTCAAGAGTGTGGGGTTGGCGTTTGAGAGGTTAGGATTAGGATTTTTAGGTTGTAGGATTTAAGGCTTTAGGCTCCTGTCCTAAAAAATACCTGGAGGTGGGTTGAGCAAGTTCTACAGCTTCATATGAGCTATGGTGCTATCGTCTAAACTCCTTAAAGGGGGTTATATGTTATATGGGCATTATCTCGGGGAGATTCGGGGAGTACTATCCGGGTTACTAAGGGGGATAGTAGGAGTTCAGACTATAGCTCATATGCTTCTCCGTAGATTTGGTGCTGGGCAAAAAGTTTGCTATCAGCTTGTTGGGGATATTTCTGCACACAGGGGCCCCCTTTACATGTCGAAGGGATAGAATGTGATGGTCATATACGTACCGAAATCAAATATGCCGGATAATACAGTAATGAGTTCCTGATTACCCAGTCACATTGTTTGTGATTATCTCGAGGCAGACTGCCCTAAGTGAGCGTGGGTACATTTCAAGCATCATCCTAAACCTCAAACCCTTAACTCTATGGTCTTGGGTAGCCTCAATCCACGCCCCAGGATTCTACAGGGAAAGTTGCTTACAACAGTATCACTTTGATGAAGGTGTAGGATATGTAGTCTTCCCAGAGACAAAGGCAACCCCTTGAAGATCTTAGGACCCTGAAAACTTGTCTTGTTTCTAGTCTTCTGAGGCGTATATCTTGTCTCAATACGTAGTTCGTCAATGCTTTGGACAGGGTGCTGCTGGGGGCCTGGGCAATATTCTGGGTTGCTGTTGAGGAACTCAAATTGAATTACTATAGCAAAACAGTCCCAATTATTTACCATATACCCATATATGGTAACTTAATTTACATTCCTTGGCAGCAACCAGCATTGGTTCGCCTACTGCCTTGGAACTCTGCTCCTATAAGTCCTTTCCTCAGATATAAGACGGTAGCCCAACCCCCACTCTGTACCCCTGGGTTTGGGGTTTAGAGTTCCGGCTAAACCCACGCTGGATCCTAAACCTGAAATATCCGAAACTTTCGCAGGGACAATGCTAGGATGTCCGCGCATGTTGAAAGATCAGGGGCAGAATCGTTACCCGTACCCATGCAACTTGACCCTTCGATCGCCAATCCTGAGCCCTAAGCCTTAAATCCTTGCCCCACACCCATGGCAGGAGAAGTTCCAGACCTTGAAGCTCCAAACCTTATAGCCTACAGTGCATGAGAAACCTGAATGACAAGGAACATCATCCCTGAATGACCTCGAAGAAATGCGTGTAGAATGTACCGCGAAACCTTGTTGGGCGGCCTTCCACTGCAAATCCTCAACATACCCAAAGCTCTCTGCTAGGTTCTATAGACCTCATCCCTGAACGCGCTAAAAAGCTCAAAAAACAAGTCGTACCTGGACGCCAGAAGCATGAAAGAAAGGCCCGAAAGCCATGCACCGAGCCACATTCATCCCTATATGCGCCACACATCTGCAGCCTGGACGCGGCCCCTTTGCAATCCTAAGTGTCCAAGAGAATATGCCAAGCTTCACGATTTCACCCCCCCTTCGGAAACTCCTAAGTTCCCCCTAAACTTGCCCTTACTTTGAGAAATGTAGATTTCCTCGCAGGCGGTGATCAAAGACAGTCCCACATTTTGGTGGGGTGGGTGGACACATGCGCCTGGGTCCTTTTTAAGATAACGGCTGGGGTCGTCTGGGGGTCGAAAGAGGTTTCCTTTCTGATGTGGGGCTTAGGTTTCAGGATTCAAAGTGTAGGATTTGGGATTTAGGGTTTAGGACTGAAGACAGATTTAGGGTGTAGGATTTAAGGGTTCAGGGGTTGGAGGTTGGGGCTTGAACCCTAAACCCTTAACCCTAAACTAAATGGATTCTAAGGTACATGTGGATACTTCCGAAAGTGCATTCCTCCCTCCGCGTTTTCCCCTAGTCCTCCTTGTTTGGGGGGGTTCAGTTAGGACCCCTGATTTTTGGAGGTCTAGGGTTTAGGGTTTAGATCCTCCAGGGGCGCCTTTTTAAGGCAGAATATATACAGAAGAGAAGTTCGCGCAAGGATGATGAGGGTTCGTCCTACTTGGTGAAGAATACCACACTTCTCTTATTGCTTTGCGAAGAATTCCTACTTATCTTGGTGAAAGACTTGTCCGAAGTGCCCATGACCTTCCAAGTGGACTGTTTTGGGGTTTAGAGTTTACCTAAACCCCAAAAGTATGTAAAATCATAGCCCTAAACCCAGAATAATAGCCATAAAGGCCATTATTTTACCTACTTTTGGGGTCCAGGTAGAGGTTTAGGATCCAGGGCATCCATTTAGGAGCTTAAGTTGCGCGATCCTGAGAAGGGAACCCCACTATTTGCTACCTATAACAAGGATTACAGTATTTAGGGGTCTATGTCGCGGGTCCCCCTGTTTAAGGAAGCTACTAAATCTGAACCCTCAAAAGCCCATCTACACACAAATCCGCACTCTACCCTCGAACTCTGCGCGCCCAAGATGTAATCCAAATAAGGGGATGCTCCAACAGGCCAAGCAAGCGCGTGTAGCTATCCCAAGCAAAACCATGCCTAAGCCGAAGCCATATGTGGCGGTTTACGAAAATTTGGGATTCAGTTTGGGAGTCCCCATGATAAGGATTATGGCTTGTTGAGGTGTACATTGCGGGCTCCCTGTTTATGGAAACCTTGATATCCTACTCCTTAACCTACTGTTGATGGAGGAAATCTTGCACCACCTTAGGTCCCTAAAGTCTTAGGAATTACAGTAGTTTAGGGCCCCTAGGTGGTTCAAGATTTCATCCATCAACAGTATATACCGAACAACGACCAAAACCTAATCAAGACAAGCATTGTGCCAACAGAGCTAGAGGTGCAGCGGACTCGCGTTGAGAGTCTTGGCCGCAAAATGGCTGTTCCCTAAGGCCTAATCCCGTTTATCCGCGCTGGCCCCTTTTCAAGTTGTGTGTTATCAGCCGCGGGGTTTGGGTTTTTAGCATGTTTAGGGTTTGAGTTTTTGGGATGCAGACGCGTAGGAAGCTGACGAGATCTCCGAACATGCAGAGTGTGTGCAAGGATAGTTTTTGACCCCGTCAACGGGACAGAATCATGCAGTCACGCTATATTCTTGGGATGCCTAGTAGTCTAGGGTTCATAGGGTTTAGGGATTGAGTTTAGGGTTTAGGGCTTTGAGAAATTCCCCAGCATCCTTGTGCTTTAGGAGGTTTGGGATCTTGGGGTTTGGGAGGGTTACGGGGAGGCTCAGGGTTCATCAGCCAATGCTCACAGTTGTGCGCAGATTTCGGAACCCCAAGCCCCCACAAAGGAGAATCATATGAGCTATAGTCTAAACTTCTTAAAGGGGGGGTTATGTACGGGTTATACAGGGGAGTCTTAAGGGGGATGCTAGGACTTTAGACTATAGCTCATATCAGGGTTTGGGGATTAGGGTTTCGGGTTGAGTTAGGGGAATAGTTTATCATTCTAGGCACTGTCTGTACGAACAATGGGAGATTTTGGTAACCACGTACCCTAGAGTGAGGACCCCAGAAGATTTAGAAGTTCAATGCAGCAGGTACGAAAAGGACAGCGAGCAGTTCAAGAAGGCAGGCATTTACATAGGAGTTTCCTAAGTCGGCTCCTAGCAGCACCTTAGTATCTCTCCAGAATCCCTACATACCCCTAGGGTTTCTAGGGCGCCACGACTTTGAATAAACTCCTACATTGCCTTTGGGTGCTTCAGCCTTTGTCGGAGCATTCCCGTTCTGGCGTTAACTTGTTTGTACTTAAGGCGAATGGGCGGAGGAAACGTAGGCATTCTTCTTGCTACTGTTATAGAGCTCTTTATGGGGTTTGAAAATGGAATCACACAGAAATCCACGCCCAGGCTCCCCCTATGGCAACGGGAAGTTCCTTGGAGGGTCGGGGGTGACTGAGTAAGTAGTTAATCATGTGGATACTTAGGGTTATATGGCTTACAGGGGTTATCGACCTGCTTACGAAGTCCCCCTGACCCTCCAAGTTCGGTATTCATATGACATGTATGTGTAGGTTTAGATTTATCTGGCCTGTCTGCAGTACAATCCTCCTGAAGTCTAGGGTTTGGGGTTTAGGATGGTACGGAAGCACAACTCGAGGGTTTTTGGATTGTACCCCCTACGGTTGTACCCCTGGGTTTTAGGATCCTTTTAAAGAAACTCCAGGGAACCATATTAGTGGCTAATACACGGGTTATATTGGGGCAATATTGGGAAAACCTTTTTAGGGGTATGGCCATGGGGGTACAACCCAGGAACCCTTGAACAACAAGATGAACTAGGTTTCTTGTTTTGCAACCTAAACGTAGATCTTCCTCTTTTTCTGAATATCGGACCTTGTTCAGGGGGTTACTATTTGGGGGTGGAGGGGCTTGAAGTTTTTCATTCGGAGGAGGCGGTTGCCTGTTGAAACCTGTAAGGTACAACCCTCTGCAGGTGTAGCTTCATCGCGCTTGTTTTTCTCCGATTGTTGTAGTGGCACATCTCTGAAATTACGCCCTCCCTTGCTTCATTCCTCACGCCCAGAACCATCTTAAACGGATGTCCTTAAGGGGGTCTTGTTACTTCTATTACCTATTGTTGTGACTGTTACCGCAAGGAGGATGACCTAAGCGTCTCCCAGACTAACATGAAACCCTTTGTAAGGAGCCATCCAGGGACTCTCTAGTGGCTCTATAGAGAAATTTTTGGACCTAAGCCTGAAACCCTAAACGATATAGGGATATTCTAGGAGTGTATAGGGGTTGGGGTTTATATTGTCCAAGGTACTACGGGGCCCCCAGAAGGGCACTTTGAAGACTGCGATCTGTTCAAAGGGGGCTATATAGGCTTCTGTGTTAGTTTGGGAGAGGTACAGGTCATAAACCCTAAGCCCTAAACTGGGCCTTCGATCTGCAGAGGTTGAAAAGAGCTCTTTAAACAACCCTATGTTTAGGGTCTAGGATTTAGCTTCTAAACCCTAAACACAGGCCTCTGAAAACAAAGTCCCACAAACATCCGAGAACCTGGTGGGTTCCGTGTTAAGGCTTTAGAGTGTAGGTCTCAGAGTTTAGGGTTCTGAGAGTTTAGGAATCAGGGCTTAAGGCTTCAATGATCCCTTCCTGGAACATTAAACCTGCTTCATTCCCCAAATCCTGCACCCTACCTGGACCCCAAAAGTAGGTAAAATCATGGCCTTTATGGCTATTATTCTGGGTTTAGGGCTATTGTTTTACATACTTTTGGTGTTTAGGTAAGCCCTAAAGAAGCAAGCTTATCTTGTAGGAGCACGAAGTGCTTCTGAAGCGGTGGGCCGATGAGTCTGCGAAGTTCATGTGCGAAAACGTCTACAGGACATCCACGGGGTTAAGGGTTTAGGGTTTGGGATTTATAATCAGAGATTAACGGTGTAGAGAAAAGGGGTTCAAAGTTTTGAATCAGAGGGTGTAGGGTTTAGGGTTCTGAGTTAATAATAAGAGGATTTGGGAAGTTCTGATCCCCCAAAGTTACGAGTATACGATAGCATCATGTTACCGACCCCTTGTGACAGGCTTTAGGGTTCTGGGTGTATAATCAGAGGATGTGGGTAGTCCGATCCCCAAAGTTAGTATAACGATCAGATGACCAAAGCAATCGACCTTGGAGTTCTTATGCTAGCAAGGCTTGCTGGGGTCTTGGACAGTATGTGATAGTAGTATGTTATGGACCCTTAGGGACGGGGCTTAGAGTTTCAGAATCACTCTCTACAGTGTAGGGGTTAGCGTCATAGGGGATTGTTTGCATGGTGTGGGGCTTTAAGTTTTTCAATGATATCAAAGATATGATTTTCATTACTGGACATGTGATGTTCTAGAGGGGCTCGGGTTGAGGGCTTAGAGTCTTGGAGTCAGCTGCCTGCGTATTTCGGGGTTAGGGCAGGGTTTGATGAGTTCAGGATTGAGGTTTCTGGTGTAAACTTTAAACCATATACTCTAAACTGTAAACTCCAAACCCCAAATCCTAGACCTTAGATCTTTAAAAATCCTTAAAGGCGATGGAAATACTGTCCACCAAACCTTGCTGTGTATGTGGAACTCCCACAGATTGGGCAGGTTCAGGGTTCTTGCATCCTCGACATCCTAGGGACTCCACATGGTTGGGGGTTTAGGATGTAGGTTTCAGGGCTTAGGCTTTAGGGTTTATAGGGTTTATAGGGTTTATGGGGTTTGCAGGGTTTAGGCTTTAGGGTTTAAGGGATTAGGGTTTAGGGTGTAAAGCCACCACCCTAGACTCTGCACGCCAAACCCCGCAATGACCTAGGGTATATTCAGGTCCATATTGGGGTGCCCTTTCTCTGGACCCCATATGGCCCCCTATCTAACTTTAGGGGAGGGTCGTCTCTTTCAAAGCTATACTCATGACAATAGAGCCCTAAACCCTAACCCCCAAGCCTTACATCCTAAGCCATGAACACTAAAATCCCAAACCCTAAATCCTAAACCCCATAAAGCTGTAACCCTACGCCCCAGAGCCTAAAACCATGAGACTCCAATCAGGAACCCAGTGACTGGCAAGCAGATCACTGAAGAGCTAGACGCGAAAGGGGTGTTCAGGCTCTTGTTTTGGATTTTGGGATTAGGGTTTAGGGTTTAGGCACCCTAAACCCTAAACCCTAAGTTTAGGGCCTAAGTTGAAGTTTAGGGTGTAGAGATCTCAGAGAGTTAGGATGCTAGTAAGGGTTTTGGGGGGGTTAGGGCTTAGGGCTGGTGTGGGTAAAGGGCTTACAGCCGGGGAGTTTAGAGCTCAGGGTTTGGGGTTGAGGGTTCAGGGGGTTTTGAGGCTTGTGGCTTAAGATGTTGAGGTTGGTGCTGAAAATTCAGCATATGGGCTTGTGTGTCAAGATTACAGGGTGAAGCATTAGTCAGGGGCTTGCTATAAGGTTTAGGCCGGCGTCTGGCATAGCTTGCGGGAGAATTGACTAGATAATTCTTAGCATAAACGCCTGTGCTACCCGGGCCCCTAGCAGGACTGAGGGGCTGAACATTGGACACTCATGTTTGTGCTACTGCGGGCAAGCACAGCGACCTGGCTGCTGCCGGTAACCCTTAAGCCTGAACACCCTAAACCCGGTACCTTTACCGACACCATTGATGCTGATTGGCTATGCTGGGATGAAGCTTTTTCAGCCGGAAACGCGGGCTCCAGGGCTTCGTTCACCTGAGAGCTGGTTCCCAGAAGATAAACCCCTTGTCCATAAAGCCAAAGCCCTCTGATGAAATCCTGAACCCTGAGCCTCATGCCCAACAACTATATGCCGCTGAACCCTAGGCCCTTCAATCCTTCAAGTCTATACATTTACCGCAAAAGTATGCAAAATGATAGCCCTAAACCCATAATGATGGCCATAAAGGCCATTATTTTACCTACTTTTGGGGTCCAGGTATACCTTTACACCATAAACCCCCAAACCCCACCCCCTACGCCTTGGGCACTGCACCCTTTCATCTCGGACCTCAAGTCCTAAACCATCACTTGAATAGTAGGGGTTCAGGTGTTCAGGGTTGTAGGGTTTAGGGTAGTATTTTATTTGGGGATACTATGGTACCCATTATAGAGTAAGATTGTATCCTCCTTTTGGGGTATAGTATTTTGTATAGGGGAATGTAATCTTACTGGGTTTAACCACCAAAAAAATG
>CAJNIZ010000442.1:17529-31999 GCA_905231905.1 Symbiodinium pilosum | reverse complement strand
CCTCCCCAAAACAAACATGGAACCCCATAAAGCCAAGATTACAACAGGCCTTGGTCTATGTAGACCCCCTTTTCGCAAGCCTTGCCAGCTCGGGAAGGATAAACCCACCTGAACCACATCCATCCCTGTATATCCTACAGCGGCCCATCTAATCTAAACCCGCAAGGCGTCATTGTGTTCTACACCTACGTGACTTTCTGGAGGAGAAGTAACCTCCTCCCCATAATCCTCCTGACCCCCTCTAACATTAAATACTCCCCATTGTGGTATATCATAGCATATTGGGGGTATTTTATATTTAGGGGGGGGGGGGTAGGGGAGTTAATATTACATAGGGGGAGGGGATTACTGCTGTTAATCTCTGCAGCGAGATTCTGCGAGCCCACCAGCAAGCCTCAGGGATCCCCCCATGCCACAAACCACACGGTTCAGGGTCGGGGCTAATGGAGAAGACTGGATGTGGTCAGGCTTAACGGCATGTCCCCAAATAATATCTCACAAATAGATACTTCTGATGATCGGGTGGGAAAAATTCTGGGAGCGCTTTGGGATGTTCGAACCCTGCCAGGGTCGAGAAAAGATATTCAGTAGTAGCATAAGCAATACATGTGCTCAGAATGTCCGTAAGAACAACAGTAACAAGGATCACGCAAGTCTGCGATAGTAGCAAACAAGGCAATCCAAAAAATGGCCTAAACCCTAAACCCCTAAAGCCCTTAACCCGAAACACCTTTGCATCCAGCCTGCAACGCCTCTGCCCTCAACCCCTAGGCCCCTAAACCCTAAGCAGATCTAAGCAGACAATCAAAAAAATGACTTGAAATCTAGGCCCTAAACCCTCAACCCCTGAACTCTAAGCCCCCAAACCCTAAGCAGTATTTACGCCTTTCCTGTGCAGCTGTTTGCATGGAACCTGGTAGGTCTGGGCATCTCCACGAGCCAAATACTCTGAGGAGGCCCCTGCACTCCCCCCACCTGTAGCCACCCCCAAAATCATAAGATCATTACCATTACCATGACTATTTACTATCACTGTGACTATTACTGGTACTATTGCTATTAAGATTACTATTACTATTACGATCACGATGAATAATAACAGAAGTACCACTACTTTTCCTGTTGCTATTGCTATTGTTACTGTTCCTGTCACTGTTAGGATATTGGGGGAACCATTGGGTTTACAGGGATTAGAATCTGGGACCACGAGAGGGGAACCAGCGATGTTCTTCAGACTTTAATACACGTGAGTTTCTCAATAGAATCCCTGTCGTCGAATCCTCAATAGAGGCCCCAATCCTCCTGTTTAACCCAGTATACCTCTACATCCTGATGGCCCCCGTTTTGGAAACCCCTAAACCCTAAACCTTTTACCTGGACCGGGTACGACTCTAACCAAGGTTCAAAGGATTGAAAGCTCACGCGTATGCAGTACATGCAGTACATGCAGTCAGTGTGTGTGTGTATGTATGTATGTATGTATGTATGTAGGTAGGTAGGTAGGTAGCAATGCATGCATGCATGCATGCATGTATGTATGTATGTATGTATGTATGCATGCATGCAAAGACAAGTGCACAAAAAGATGAACGCAGAATCACATGTGCAGTATCTGCAGGTAGGCAGATATACAGAGATATCTATACATATATACACGCGTATAATAAGCCTGTCTACCTACCAACCGACCTACATACATACTTACCTACATACAAGCATACACACACACAAACACACTTACACACGTGGACACATTGCGGAATTGCACATGTACACGTACACAAGCACGTACATTTGCATCTGCAGTACATACACATACATTACATGTAGATACTGCGCGGCTGCCTGTATTTGACGCATCTTCAAGCAGGCTGACTGGACGCTTGGTCGGGGTGAGTCTGCACTTGAGATAGGAAGGCAAGACGCTTAGAGCCTAAGTTTCCGGTGGGAGCTACAAAAGCGGAATGATGGCAAGGAGATCGCGTGCCACCTGGCAATAGAGGAGCCTTGTCCGTACCCATTAGTGGTCTCTGAAAACCCGGTAACAGGCGCATAGATGTTCCACACCTTTAAAATGGGCTATGAGGTGTGCGTGTGTATATGCATGGTTTACATATATATATGTAGGATTTACGGTTTAGGGAATATTTAGTGTAGGATCAAATGGACAAGGAAACGGAAGACGAAATGGAATCACTAGGGGCATATAGAGCCTTTGATCCCATCACTCTAATCTGAAGCGTAAACCCCCCCCATCTACCCTCTATATACACCACTATGAGGGACCGTAGGCCCTTGTTTCAAGGATCTAAGGGTATAGTCCAACTTAAGCAGCTAGAACATGGCTTTGGGTATATTATAATAAGATCCCCATATACCCCATATTCTATCTACTCAAGGGGGGCTATACAAGTCTACCTACCAAGTAGTCCCCTACATAATCCCCTATATAACCCACCATTATAGCCCTAAACCCTAAACCCTAAACCCCTATTTCAAGGGCACAAGGAGGGTCCCGGAGCTCACAATTTCGCAGTCGCTTTGGACTTGGGCTTTTGGAACTTCTTACTGCGGGCCGACATCAGACGCTTGGACTCGGGATCCTGGAAGAGCCTCATGGAATAGGGCTTAGGGGTTTGGGTTTAGGGTTTAAGGTTTAGGGTTTCCATCCACCCAAAAACTCTTAACCGCTACCTGAGCCCCGCAGCAAAGGGGGTTGCCCAAAAATAGGGGTCCCCATAATACGGATAGAATATGCTTGGGTCTATATTAGGGCCTGTTATTTTGGAAATTATCAACTGGCATTTCCGAATGTTGGGTCCCTCTTGCATGGACCAAGGCGTTTACAATCCCCTGCAATCAAGAAAAACTCCTGGAATCTTCTCAACAATTAGCGGCCCTCGTATGATTTAAGGTCTGCCCTTTAATAAAAAGCAAGATTGCACTCTCTGGGTAATTGGTGTCTCCCTGAACCCTGAACCCTATTTCCTACATTAACCCTGACTTTCCAAAGACGGTTTCTTTTATGGGCTTTGGTCCAGAGACGGTTCCGGGAACAGGCGCTGCCATTTCACACTTCATTATTTTGGGCTTCCAAAAATGCCTTGAAAGCGCTGGGGTGCTTCCTATGGAAAAATCTCTACTCGGCACACTTTTTTCATCTGATCCATCGATCTCTGCGCATGCGCTTCTGCGCTGACTTGTTGAGCCTTAGATGGACATGTCTAGAAAGCATGAGCAATCCAGGCTCTGACTGCATCCCAGATCTAGACATGCATGTTATTTTGATCGATGCCAAGTAGCTTGGAGATTTTTTTTTCATCGCCCGAAGCCTGCCCAAGATTCTAGGAGGGTGTTGGGGACGTCAATCAAACTAAGCTTGAAGGAAGGCCTCAGTCTGGAGCACTGAACTAGCCAGCGACCGCGATAAAGAGGGTGAGGTCGCAGTGACAATTCTCAGTTCGGGTGAGGCCATGAGCACACTAGGAGTGAGTACCAGCTTATGCAGATGCAGATAGTTCAATCAACTTTCTGCTGCCTAGCATCTTTTCAGCCATTGCATGCCGTCTTCATCTTGGAACGTATGGAAAAACCGAGCATTTTCTCCTCAGTGGGATCATGCAAAAAGGACGAAAAACAATGACCAAGCATTAATTAATATGTTGAGACTTGTGTACCAGCCCGACCAGTCAGCCTAGTTGCTGTAGCGAAGCATGTCATGGAGGACGTGTGAAAACACCTGGAATGCGCCCTGGGAGATGTTTCATTGGGATGCTGCAGCACATGAATCCATTAAACCCTTGTATATATAAAGCTGGGCCCTAAGTGCTAAGCCCCGAAACCCTAAATAGCCTAAACCTAGAAATACCCTAAAAACCCATGATATGCTAATATAATACCTTATTAACCCCAAGGCCTATATAAATCTATCTATGTAAACTCTATCTATCTAAACGACCCTAAACCGCTTCTTGCCGGGGGCACGTGAAGCTTGGGGCGTAGACGCCATTCTTGCTTGCGAAGCCTGATTTGGGATAGTGGAGCTTTTCCGTTTAAAATCTTATGATCTAGATAGAATCTAGAAGACCCGTGAACCTCCATGCTCCCTCAGTTTTGGGCTTCCAGAACTTGCTCTGTTTCACATAATGCTTTACAATGTACGTAGTTTTTCACCGGGCTATCATTATATACATATACTACTGTTCTCAACAGTTGTGCCTAAGGGCATGGATTCTTCAGAGCTAGAAAACTTGACATGGTTCCCATTCATATCTAGAATAATCCACCTCATAGTACGAAGTAGCTAGAAAGGCCTCAGGCTCATAGCCGTCAGGATGGTGTAGGATTTGCAGAACATCTTGCCAGACTGGAAAATGGAAGCAGCTTGCTCGTCAGTCCTTAGCATAGAAGATCCCGAAACCTACTTGTACTTCAAAAGCTCCTGGGGACGTTAGGCAAGCAAGCAGACTACAAAAAAGGATGCCACGCATAATCTACACCAGCATATATATATGACATCCATCCATCTTAATAACTATATATACAGGTTCATAGAATAGGCACAGATTCCTTAAAAGGGCTAGGGATTATAATGGGGTTCAAGCCCTATCTATCATCTATATATATATATATTAATCAATATATAATATAATATATAATAGGCTATAGGGATGATGATTAATAAAGGTCATCGCAAGATTTCTAAAGGGAGCATAGCTCAGATAGGACTATAGTACTATACAAGTAAATCCCGAGGGTCAGGTAGCGCCCACTGCGCTCCATGTGGCCGAAGAAAGCGGCCATGCTGGTCCTTGGCAATGCTATTTATGTGGATGAGCCTCGGCTATCATTACTTGAAGCTCCTGAATTAAGGGTATGCTATACATGAGGGCCCAACTCACACCAATAACCATGCGCAGTCAGGCTGCATGGCACGAGTAGCAACTGGAACCCTGTCATCTTTGAAGTTGGTATCCATGGTCTGTCGAAGCCGGCAGGCTAGCCACTCCATCACAATCCGATTGTTGTACGCCTTTCCCGTGAAGAGAATATCGCCATTCTTCTTGATCACCTCATGAAGCAATATGGATCAAGGATTCCGGGAGACGGAAAGTATGCGTGGGATTGGATTTGATGAGTAAGTACTACTCGTAAAATTGGTCATGGTGTTTATAATGTATATATATAATTAAACACCTGCCTTAATTTCACTCTATAGGGGCAAACAGCTTTAGCACTCTAGAACATCGTCAAGATACGAGAGGAGGCGTAAACGGCGGCTGCGAACAAGAGATCTTCTCCTGCTTGCACCAGGCTCGGAAATCGGCATAGGCAAGCGCGAGAAGATCTTTCATAGGAAGGCCAGCATCCCCAAAAATACCCTCATTGCAAAGCATGATCCTTGGAAGATATCAGAACAATCCATGCAAATTTGAGCGCTCGAATATTAGGAGGCCCCAACATTTCATGTCAAACTTGGAACAATCATATGTACGTAATATTACTAAATATGCAAGAAGAATTAAACT
Source organism: Symbiodinium pilosum (assembly GCA_905231905.1). Classification (NCBI taxonomy): domain Eukaryota; class Dinophyceae; order Suessiales; family Symbiodiniaceae; genus Symbiodinium; species Symbiodinium pilosum. Next base: position 26,471 of record CAJNIZ010000442.1, on the reverse strand, counting down.
TCCTATCCACCATTCATCTATTTGACAGTGCCCATTTCCTACTTCTCGAATTTGGGGGCACACTCTCGAGTGCAATTGAATGAAAATTAATTGAGGTTATGTACGGGTTTCGAATTTCCTGTATCCGACCATACAGCACCAGGAGGACTAAAGAAATTAATCATGGGAGGTTTTGGTATCATTTATTAGCTAGTATAGGGCAACAGCGTAATTAATTATGCACGTCCCATAGTTATTGTTATTATAGGCTCATGGGGGTGTTTGGGATATAGGGTATTCAGTCCCAAGGTTTAGGGCTTAGCTGGCTTTCGGTGATCATGACAGTCATGCATCACAAAGCCGAGAGTCAGGGATGCGCCATTGCAGACATACAGCAGCCCCAAGTTCAGCGCATGCATAGTGCAGAAGCGAACCAGTCCATGATGGAAACCTCTGATTCCAAGATATGGGCCTCAGTAGGAGTAATGGTAAATTCTCATGATGACAGCCTACAGAAAAAAGGGGAGAATTCAATCAATGCTAGCCCTTTTGAAATAGTCGAATGTTGATTGATTTTCCCAAGGGCTCATGCGTAGGTTCGCAGGCTTCGTGGGTATCAGGGCAGGCAGCAATTTGCTGCAGGAGTAGTATACTATAGTGGGTATGGTTGATTGACATAGCATACTTCGACCCAGAAAACGAGAAAAGAAAACCACAGGAATTTTAGAGGTCATGTATATATTATATATATACTATACCAGCTGGCAAATAGCAGATATAATGAGCTATATATACATCCGGAACATTATTTGAAATATCCCACCCAGAATAGAATCTAAGAACCCCTCGTAGAAGCAGCACCTTGTGAAGAACTAGTACAGACCAAGCAACAAAGGAATCGCGAAGGCATACGACGTGCAAGGAATTGCGTATTGTTAAACTCGTATGGCAACCAGGCATCGAAATCCCAGTACAAGCAGTTTGTTGCCCCTTCTCCTTGCGCTCTCGCATCGCAAGCGTGACAAACTTTAGCCGATGTCCAGATCCAGGACGCACTCCAACGAAAAGTTTGTTTCTGCCACAGCTGGTCCCCGCGGATCTCTGTGACAGCGAAAACAGATCTATCGCAGCAGATCATCCCATCGTATCGGCCCGGGTCAGGAAGCCGTCTGCCTTGCGGGTCCATAGAAGGTCTCCGCCCCTCAAAAAGAAGATTGACGCTCCACGTGATTCGCGCAAACACCGCTGCCAAGGTACGCGGCCCCCACAATTTGGATTCTTCTATGGCGAATAGCAAGTATCTTGACGCCCTGATCGAATGAGGTCTCCACAAAGGAAAATTGAAGAACACTCCAACCACTTTGTCCGAATTGAAAGTTGTGGAGATTTTGGCAGAGTCTCCATATAAACCAAGGGGGATGTGCTGTTCACTTGCTTCGTGCTCTAACGCCCAAGGCACCCCATGATCTCGAGCATGCCGCCAGTACTCTTGTACATGACACATGGGAATCCGTAGCCCAACAGTGTTCCACAGATAATCCACAACGGAGTGCACATCTAGCAAGGGCCATTTCTGAATTTCATTCTCTTTCTCGGAGATGCGAATTGGCAATGAAATTTCCACTGTTTCCTCAGCTGCATAGTACCAAGTATGCGTACCATTTGTCTACTGGGCATTAAAGGGTCATAGAGGGTCTAGGGTTCATGGCTCCATTAGACATTCAAAAAGGTTTGATCAGAGCGGTCTATCATGCATACCGACTGCTAATAGTCACATGAGGATGATTTACTTGAACAAAATTAGAAAACACTGATCATTGCAAGTCTAGCAGTGTTCAGCAATGCGTTCATGAGGTTCAGCGGCTAATGGACGATGTGGGGCAGTTAGGTGTAATCAAAATTGGGCAAGCCTTTTGAAACCATATGGAATCGAAGAGTAGTAGCTTATTCAAAAGTATTTCCATGACCGCGCTAGAGCACAACTGGAATTCTCAGGGCTTTCCAAAAGTTGCGTGACTCATTGTTCTCAGCATAGCTGCCCAAACGTTGGGCATCCACAGAACGAATCGAATCGCCAGCATCCTTACATCAATTTGTTTCCGGTAGTAGAAAAAATCGAGTCATAAATTAGTAACCGGTAGTACTAATATTATTATACTATATGTATTATATATATATACTTTATAATATATATATAATATGGCTGGAACCATATCCCTGACCTTGCAGTCCCGTGATACAAAAGGGGGGGGCCCTAGTTCATCTATACTCATTCGTAGCTAAGGTTCTCTGATATGCGCCTTGATGTCCCGCATCACTTCCCGGACCGAGCTGGCCTCATGTGGCATTGCTCTCATGTTTCTGGGCTTGCAATTTCGACAAGTACCTGCTCCAAGCACGTATTTACCCATGTTTCATTGAATTGCGCCTGGCTAGTGTTAGGGACTAGGAATCCTTCCTGCATATTGTACGCCGGTACACATAGGGATGGTCGACTATTTAATATCCCTTTATGGTCACAAGGTTCAGGCTTCGATCCGTAAAGTTTATATAAGTTATGCCTAGAGCCTAATTTAGGGTTTGGTGCGTCGGGTTCAGGGTCTAGGATGTACATGCAGATTGAAAGCACTGCACTTGTTCGCGTAATTGAGCTGTGCCATCCACATCTAGTCAAGTGACGCCAGAGCTGACCTTGTCGATTGCATTCTCAATAACATGAGATTCATCTGCCGGTCCCTGTGCACCTGCGCATGGTAGTACGATACTCAACTAGATCTAGAAGTGGAGCATGCGGATCAGACATGTGACAGCCAAACTTCCCAAGCACAGGTGGTCAGTGAGAGGAAAATGGATGCTTCTCACAAAGGGTGACTGGCCAGCAAGTTCTAGTCATGCAAGGGTTGCAATTCATAAACATATGTGCACGCTTTTTCGGCGTCTGGGATTTCCAGGGTGATATTAGCAATTTCCCGCGTGCATTCACGCAGGTTCGTGTTCAGCTTTGCAAGCTTGAGAAGCACTGCTCTGATGAGCATGGCACAGGATCCGTAGAAGCTACAGACCTCCCGAAATTCCCCTTCGAGAAAAGTAATGGTCCACTAGCTACAGGTCACAGCCGAGGAGGATGAATCCCCAAATCTCTGTGATTTAAACTTAGACACGGAGGACCCTATTGGTGATATGCATGGGTTTCATCCCTGTGCTGAACCTGTACACCCCGCAAGAGGCACTACAGCACTCTAACCCAAATTGGACCGGGTCAGGAAATCTTTGAAATCCTGAAGCGACTTCTCGGCATCAGCGGTAGCGCTCTCCAACGCAGCTGTGTCCTCCCCAGAGTAATGCAAAAAGACGAGCTCAGAGCAAACAAGCGTGTGTTGATTAGTAATGAATACGAGTGAGAGTAAAAAATCAAATCTGGATCCATGGACGCAATCAAGGCAGAAATATTGAATGAGTATTGGGTTATCCTTGCTTTGCAGGCCACATACCTCCATTCACTAAATTCCTTAACATGCACAATAAGTCTCCTGGTGATTGTCCAAGCCATCCTGCAAGCTGTCGCGCTCAGCCGTCATGAGGTCAATGGCATTCTGCAGCTTCGGGGCGATGGCGTTGCGGATCTCCGGGCTCCTGCTACATGATGGGTTGTCATAGTGGGGTCGATGACAGTACAGGGCCAAAGTAGGAAAGGATATATATATTTATATAAAGTTGCCTAAAAGGTCTTTGGGTTTTTTACACATCGACGGAAAGGTGAGCTGGGAGGTTGGCACGGTTGCTGAACTGTCTGAGGCGCACATTACTGTGAACCTGTTCGTATGACTAAGCCACATGTGGTCTCTACGTAGCAATGTCTGGAGGAAAACCAGACGTACCAACATTAGATTACTCCAGCTCATTTACCAGGTCCCGAACCTCAAGGTAGAGACGAGGTAATCTGCTTCTATCGATCTACATTATACTCTAAGATCCTAGGACCTAGTAAACCCCATTGCGCAAATAATAGTTCCCTCAAAGTAGTCTGGAACCATGCCTGCCCTGGTCAAAATCTTGACAGAACCTGCGGGGTCCACATGCTATCAGGCCTGGACGCGGGATTACTTTCTGGGACCGGAAAACCCCATCATGACCTGAACCCCCCCCCCCCTCCGAAACCCCAGGACCCCGGGACCCTGTCATGAGATGTTTCCAGCTGTTATGATATAAGCCTTGTTGTCTCTCTCAAAGTATGTCACGTTAGTATCGGGTACCTTCGATCAAAGGGAGTTAGACTATAAAATATATACATATATATACATATATAGCATATATATATATATGGAGATGTAGAGGCTCCTTGAGGGGTACTTATATAATGATCTATACTGCCAATCCTATTATTTATATGTATATATATTCATCTATATTAATTAATATAATATATATATTAATATATATATAGTAATAATACATTAATTAATATATTAATATATATATATATATCGATCTACATATATTATAAATAGGCCAGTATACCTAGTATAGTAGCTTTTAAAGGGTTTGCTCAAGTGTAGAGGCCCCTTTTTTCAAGTAGGGCATGTACATGCAAAGCAGTTTCAAATAGTGGGATGGGTTGTCAGAATTCTAAAATCGGCATATACTGGACAGTTGGCAACATTGATTCTAATTTAGTTGTGGGGTCCGTGGGCACCATGTACGGGAATTTGGGGATTGCGCGCAAGGGAATATCCAAACCCGGCCTATCTAGTCTTGAATTCTTAACCCTAAATAGCCTATCCTATAACCATAATACCCAAGCCAAGGCACAGCTGCTGCATCTTCTGCTCCTTGTCACGACCTCTACGGATGCCATCGTTAATGGCACTCAGCACCTGGCAGATGATGAACTAAGGTATCGGGATTTTGGGTTGTAAGTACCAGGGGAAGATTAAGATTCCATTCCAATTTAGGTGTAGTAGTGGCCGTGGGGTTAGAACCATATAGGACGGTAGAGGGGCAACAGTGTACGGAGGGTTGCGAAAGGAGTGCTTGACTATTATATTAGTCATGATCATGAATGTGGGCCATAGCATGGGGTTTAGCAGATCACAATGTGAAAGCCCTGCATCCGCTTTATTTGAGTCTGACAACCATGCTGTACTAGTGGTTGAGCACCCGAAACTCCATAGGACCAGTGAGGCTAGGAATCTATACGAAGTTGCGTAGCTACATAACCCGCAAGCCTTAAAATTCGGCATAAACCAGATTCCCAAGCCTTGTTTGCCTTGGCTATGACCGCCCGTTTCATCTTTTCCTTCTCCTTCTCCTCTTCCTTCTTAAACGCCTCCCTTTCCTTGGAGAGTCGCTTCTCCTTTTCCTCCTTGGTTTCCTTCTTGTTTGATCCCTTCTTGCCTTTCTTCTTGCCTTTGTTGGATTTCTTTCCTTTCTTGCCCTTCTTCTTTGGCGATGACGAATCGCTGCTCTCGCAGTCCTGCGTGTGACGTTTATAAGCAGGGTAAGCACTGCTTACAGAAGGGGATTTCCAGTAGAGGCAACCCTTATAAGCGTATATATATATATATATTGTATGAATGCGATGGCATAATAGGACATGATCTAATATATATATATATATATAGGTATATATAGGTATATATATATATGTACGTATAGAAAGGGTATAGAAGCCAAAGGGGAATTTATTTGATAAATAAGGCATATTCAGGGGTCCTATATACATGCTAAGTACCCTCCTGTATGCATACCCTCGGACAGAAAGTGTGGCTGGGGGAGATTAGATAGGCTAAGGAGGACGGTTCAGTGCCATGATAAAAGGGGTGTAGATTTTGCTCTCTTGGATCCATGGAAGTATTCAAGCAAAAACCGCAGCTGCAGCAGTCGTAGCGTAGCAGAATCAATAATGATCATTGAAGAGGCATGCATATACAGGTTTGGTGACACTGGCAGTAGCAGTAGCTAGCACTCGGGGCAGCAGGCAGCGGCAATAGTAGGAGCAGTGTAGCAGCACCTTACTAGCATCTGTAGAGTCGTACTCAAACCTTCGATCGATCCGCGACCCAAAATCCACAGCAGCCCAAAACCTGTCAACCCTACATCCCAGATGCGCAGCCCAGAACCCTCCATCCTTATCATATATCTATATAGCTCTATTACCCTAAACCCGGACCCTGAGCTCAAGCTTATATAAAAACGATCCATACCATTGCTACCCCTAGCCGGCACTGCAACATTGCGCAGTAGGCATCAGAACTCCTAGAAACAGAAGAATCCTGTTCATGCACAAGTCCCCCAAGTGTTGGAAGTCCAATAAGGTAGGCATCCCAAGTAGGCAGTCTCCGTGATTTGAACCCACGCAGATTAATACGCATCTACGCATAGAAGTCGATATCCTCCATCCAACCCCAAACTGCTAGCTAAACTCAGGTTGGCCATGGATTATGAGCACAGGACGCAACATGCTGCTGGGCAGAATTATATCCTCACTTTCCGCTGTCGAAGAGCTGGCTTTGCGCTTCTTGTTCTTCTCCTTTTTGCGGGGACGAGCATTTGAATGCTCATCATGGTCATTCTCCTCTGCTGCAGCTTGGAACAACTGGTCCAAGACCATATCTTCTTCCGTTGTCTCGGTCTCCATATCCCAGACGAGGTACAGGCGAAGCTCCTGCATGGTACCACTTCTACAGATCGACATAAACCGCCAATCGAGCTCTCGGAGTAAGTATTGTTGCTTTTGCAAAAATTGATGAAGTGCTAGTACTAGCTAGTACTCATTATGCGGCTCTGCATTCTACGACCCCATCCTGGATCAGAGTAGGTTAATTGGGCTATAGGGGGGAACAGTCCACTAAGAACCAGAACTTACAAACTATATATGCATTGTAATTACATGCACACCTGCACATGTTACACGACCAGGCCCCCTAGCTGTGAAGTCCTCGTTGTCCGGGTCGTCAGGGTGAGCTTTCGTTTGGTTTGCCCGTGTCTCCTCATTGTTCATTTTATTGGCTATGATGCGGTCGGCAATGGTGATAGAATCGTACTTAATGATGAGGTCTCTTCTTGTCATCCATCGCCGCTGCCCACGTTTTCGCTCTGCTTGTGTTTTCTTCAGGGAGAGGTAGATTTGGGACTTGGACCACTCCCCATCGCATGACTCCCACTGCTCACGGAGCACCTCCAACTTCTCGTGACCTGATTGGAGGAATTTACATGCTCAACCAATTATTATAACCCCAAATTAATATTGATCCAGATACTGTAGATGTAGTACTAGTATAGCAAACATGACGAGGCACAGCTCTTAGCAGCATGCCCCATCTTTTGAATCTCCATCGGCGTTCCGTTCCCTTGGCCAGTAGCATGTTACATGAAGTATAAAGTAACAAGCTTTGCATGAACAATCAAGGGCATTGGATGGTTTGCCCAGGTTATGAGGATTGCAGGTAGATACATGGGCCAGGCTTCAAGGAGTTGGCTCTCTTTCTTTTTATGCTTCTCTTTCTCTCTCTCTCTCTCTCTCTCTCTCTCTCTCTTTTTCTGAATATCTTACTTTCTATCACTCTCTCTGGCTCTCTCTCTTTCTATCTCCCTTTCTCTAATAGATATACAATATTAATATATTCCTATGATGCAATCAGGGTCTCAGCTCTATCAGAGATGGAAGCCTAAAGCATTGTTACATTGGGTGCCCCACAAAACCCCGCTTTAGGTGAACTGGATAAGTATGTGAATTAGATAAAAATGTCATATATATCATATATACATATTATATTACGCTATAATCTATGAATCAATTCAGTAACTAAATTGTGCATTATACATAAATATATATATATATGTATATATATATGTATGATTTAGCAGGGGGGGCCCTCAAGGTTATTCTGATCTCCTGGCCCCAGTTACCTACATACAGGCTTGGGCTCATTGAGCATGTTATTCCCCCACGAATTGCTGCAGCGATGCTTGGACAACACACTTCCAGACTCAAATTGGGTTTAGTGTGGGTTTTAGGATTTTCGGGTATATAACAGCAGGAATCTTGCAAGTTCGCGGCCTTGTAGAAAGGGACTCCAAAGAAGACCGGAATCTAGAAGATGGTACATCTTTACATGGAACTTGACAGCACTTCATATTCCCTGAAGCTCAAAACACCTTCAACGTAAGTACAGTTCCGTCACTACGATACAAACCCAAGTTATCATTACCCCTATTATATTATATATATATCTGCTTAGGCCCCAAATTTCAGATCCCTGGTTCCCCAACTCCAGATCCTAAACCCGCCTCTTTAAAGCAATCTAATCGTGTTATGGAAGAGCAAAAGCCGGGGATCAGGCTGAACAAGCTCCTTGAGAACCTCATGTAGCGGGCATGCACTGCCCTCTTTGCTGCTTTCTTTTCCTCAATTTCCTCGGGCGTCAGTTGCTTGTCTGCTGCTTGCTTTTTTTCTGCTTCGGTTGTCTCAGTGGCTGCTGCGGGGGGCATCTTAGTATCTGTAGATGGAGGCCGCTGGGTCTCAGCATCCGGCTTCGGAGCACTGGGCGAAGGGTCGGCAGACAGGGACGTGGGGATTGGGGGCACCCGTGCTGGTGACCCCCCCAGGAGCATAGCAATGGATTCAAGATCACTGGTGCTGCAGCGAGTCAAGTTGTCCAAAACAGTTTGCCTCAGCTGTTCTGGGGTAGGTGGCGCAGGCGACTTTGCAGGCACCCACTCAGACTCACCCTTAACATGCGCCTCGTCCTTTGATTTGGTTCGTTTCCGACGGGAAGGGCCAGTGCTGGGGGCAGGCATGATTTCGTTGGTGTTTCCGTCTGGGACTGGAGCCTCCTCCTTGGCTGAAACTGCGGCTTCCTGGCTGGCCCCCTGATTGACGTCTGGCAAGGCTAGCACTCCCGGCTGGGAAGGAGCTGCTGGCTTCAGGTCTTCCGGTTCAGTAAGTGCCCCGAGTGCCCCGG